>QNGE01003472.1:61514-83364 GCA_008508345.1 Paragonimus westermani | reverse complement strand
TCATTTTCAGTAGTTTTGTCCCTTCCCGTCCCCTTCTTTTTCCTTATCTCTTTCTGTGTAGGGTTTGCTGTTTCTTCATGGTTATGTGGCCGTTAAGCATTGATGTGCACCACTGATGTATTACTGTCTATGATGATGATGTAGCCACTTCGGTCGACCCGTCCAGCTCGGATGGTATGGTCATGGGCGGGTGGTATGATCTTACCCAGGCAGTCAGATTGCAACCGTGCAGTCGAACGCCTGTGCGCTATCTGGAATGTTTTGTTACGTTGCTTTCTGGTGTCCCTTGTAGCGTGATTTTTTTGATGCCGTGATTGCCACATCTGACTGCTTCGTTTGATTCTCTCCGTTTCTGCCAGCCATTTATGGTGATCGTTTTGTCCTATAAATTTAGAGCCTCTGTAGCCTAATTTTGTGTCTCTGTTCCAATAAACGATGTTACCGGGTCTCTTCTCATTTCTCGGTTCGGGTCAAGCGACTGAGCGCGTACCAATAGTGACGGTCCAGTAAGCCCCTTGAATGGGGTTCAGCTATGCAGGATATCAAGCACACTTTACGTACATGCTGGAGCCAGTGATTTCTTGAGTGATTCGTACGCTTTCCTCGGGAGTTGTTCATAATCGATGGAAGCTGGAGATGTACGTGTGCCATACGGACAGCATGTCAGACAGACGGTATGCTTTCGGGGAGCTCATTTGTTTCCGTTGGGACATCTGAAACCCTTACGCCATGTTGTTACACTATCAAACGGCTTACGTGGCGTCTTATGGGGATCCGTCTGCCAACCGTGAATCCGTCACACCCTGGTAGTACTACCGCGGATTGTCCACGGTTGCTTATTTACTGGGGGAACCCCATTTGTTTCGTAGTTGATCCTCACATGGAAGGTCTTTCTCTAGCCGGCAGCCTGGGAACGTGCCAGGTGTTGTAGGGATAGCCCACGCGGATATCGGGTGGTCCACATGGTATGAACTTGGTTGGGACTAAGAGTTAACGTGGATAATAATAATAATCATAATCATAACAGCCATGAGCCTGACCAAAGGTACTGTGGCTCGGGCCGCCACTCACCTTAACAGCGACGTGGAATATCCTAGAAGGAAACATTACGATGAAGGTCAACAAATATTAAAGAAGACTAAGCGGAAGAACTAGAAATGGTATGGATAATAATACGGGGGTTCGTTCACCGTTTTCGAATCTGCCTGTTCCCGCTTGTTCAAACTGGCCGATTAGTTACTAACAGCGAGTGTTACCCATCCTGCGCTAACAAATTCGTGACTGGGGAGTACTACCAAAATTCGCGTAGCAGGATAAGACGCTGTGTACCTGGGGTCTACTCTATTAGGACACTTCTCCCGACAGAGTGCACATAAATACGGGTGCCATTGTCACATAATTCTGGTAGATCTGCAGATGGGTTAGTTGCACCAGTTGTTGCTTCCTGTGTGATTATTGGGTATCAAGCACCTGGCGAATTGTAATGATGTGATCACTGCAGTCGCGGCTAAGGTGAATTCCAGTTTGCTTCTCACGGATTTGCCGTTCACACGCTTCGCTTAGTCTCCGAAGTGCAACGACTGCAGTCAAACGCTACGAAATATTAATCAAGCTAATCCATCTGTGATTTGCACACGAAGTGCGTGAGCCTTTTTTGAACATGTGGGCGGCGTTAACCAAACCCCAGTCATTTGGAACGACTGATTCGGTGTTTCTGGAACAGAGCTCTCATCTGTTTGACTAAAAGAGGATCTCCGTCTATTAAGAGAGCTAACGGAACTTGATTTCATATGAGACTTGTGCTTCCGAAGGTAGGGAAACTGCAGCAGGCCAGTAAGCACTGGCAGACCCCGAAGACGTAGTCACTTTTGCGGTGACCAGTTGAACTGTTTTCTGAGCTGCTCAGCCCAACGTCCTAAGGGTTGTTGCAGATTGAAAATAGACTCACCGTTAACTATGCAGGTTAGCTCGTTCACACCTGGCTTCGTGCTACCTCTTGTTTGGATGACATGGAGAAGAATCCGGGAGTTCCAGGTAGTTGCGGCTTGTTCTATCGGTGGTGCGTTGTGTCTACCAGGCCTCGCGTTCCTCCCGTAGCTGCTTCCGGAGTTCTAGCGAGTAGCCTTGCATGCTGAATTGTAATTGTTCTTGAATGGAATATTCTGGCAGGCGTGGAAAAGTTCTAGTGATCGTATATGGACCCAGTGGTTGACAGTTGAACGATCAATAGTGCTACACGAGGCATTATCACACTTATGCACTGCATACCGTATATGTGCCCAGTGTGATTTGAAGTCTTTTCGTGGGTGAGTTTCCAGACTTATGGCAAGAGTGCTCTGATAAGTGTTCAACGCTTGTATCCTTGCCAATCAAAGTACGCCAATCAGTGGTTGACAACAGATTGACCTTCCAGCATGCAAATTTGGCACACACCAAGTGTGTGATCATGATCTGCACAGATGCCCTAGATTTGCTCTCAGTCTTGGAGGCAGTCAGTCGTCCGGTGGCTGACGGCCATGTGATCACTTCATGTCCGCGATCGCCTTGTTGGGGGTCGCCAGGTGACATACTGGTTACCAGAACGTCGAGTACTGTAGGAGTGCGCACTACACAAGATACGCTCGTCAGCGCGTAGCTTGCCTACTTCGACGTTCAAGTCTTTGGCTAGTACGACAATGTCCGTGCGCTGCGCTGTTTGTAGAAGGAGTCGGCGGAAGACAGCGTTAGGGTTGGGTACCGGACGGATGGACGCCTGCTGATTATCCGACGTTCTTGCACGTCAAACGGGCTGTATACCTCAACAATGCACATCTTTCCGTTCACAGGTGACAGTGTGCTGTTCGCACACAAGGAAGACATTTTCTTTCTCTGGGAGGAGGTGCTGTTCTTGCACATGCGCCTGAAATTCGCATCAGTGGAGATGTCGTCGACAGCTGCGCAGACTTCTGCTACTTGTGCAGTAATCTGTCGACAGATTTGTTCGCGGACCGCGAGTTACGAAACCGTACGACGAAGACTAGTGTTGCCTTCGGACATCGTGGAAGACGTTTCTACATGAACCACGGTCTGAAGTTGGCCATTAATCCGTGTGTCTGCTGCTCATTGATGCTGTCTGTACTACTGGACATCAGTGAAACTTGGAAATTTTATCAGCGGAACATGCGCCACTTGAGCCGTTTTCATTTGGAGCATCTGAGATGCGCCGTGGGTATTCGGTGGTCGCACATGGTTTTGAACACTCAGGTACTGCGGCGAGCGAACATGGACCGGATGGAAGCCAGGGTGATGCTGAATCAGCTTCGTTGGCTGGATCACGTCCATCGGATGGGCGACTGCCGTACGGGCAGGTGGGATCGGGTAAGCGAAATCCTGGTGGTCAAAAGCGGCGATACCAGGATTTTATCCACTTAAGTTTTTCGCGTTGTCACATTTGTTTTAGATGCTGGGTCGACTTGGCGTTGAATCGGATGCAGACAAACCTCCGCAAGTTCGATGAGCAGTAGTTGCGCGTCCGTGAACGGAGACACGCGGTACGTAAGGGAACCATCGGTGCCGTAGGTCGTATTGACATGACTATATGACATTGAGATGCGTGCAGCCGCGAATGCGTTGGCCATTTGGGATTAGTAAGTCATCAGCATATTCACAGTACGCCGTCGGCGTAGCAACAACGGGTAATTTAGAGTCACTTAGGTTATATCCGTCATATCCACTCATTTTCGTGTTCACCTTAACGAACGACTGTCGTCGTTTGGAACCTAGTCGCTCCTCCTTTCAGAAACCTGGATGTCTGTAGCCTTCTACCTCTGCCTTTCTTCAGCTTTGTTGACATAATGTATGGCAAATGTTTTGTCTGTTTTCTTCTATTTTAACCTTACATTTTATTTTTCCTCCGTATTTTTTTTCAGAGTTCACCGACGTGTACTCCTATACTTGATTACTGCTTGCATTATATTTACAACATTTTGCTTTCCAATTCTGATCGTACCATTGGAGTCATTCTCCGTTGAACTCTCAAGAAATAAGGGTTTCAATTTTGAGCTAGTCTGTCAATTGGCTAACCAGCATTATCCGGCTTGACACCAAACGTCACTCATACTCCTCCTGGTCTTATTCCTCCGGGTTTACATTGATCGCATAGTGTGTAAATGGAGCCACAGAAAGTGCAGCGCAAGCCACTTGTGATTGTGGTTATGCGCAAGCGTCCTTTAGCTTCGGCCACTGTGGCAAGTTAACCATCACCATAATCAAATACAGCAATACATTAGTGCGAACTGCAAATGCTTGACTGTCATACAACCACGTGAAGAAGAACCAACCCGGTGTAGGAGGAGAAGAAACAAAGGGGACCGGAAGTGACTTAACTATTAAATATAGCTAAGTCTATATTTCAGTGTTCAACATCAATGTGCCCACACCTTGCAAAGAAACAGCCGAGCTGTAAGTGAAGGGTTTCATCTGCAAGGTAGCCTCCTTACCGCTTTCACTGACCGATGTCATGAAATTTACTCACTCTGCAGACTACCAGGTCAGACGACAATATTCACACCAGTACGCTCGGCTAGCTGTCATCTCACTTGACGTCGCAAGCCACCGATTCTGGGACTCACGAATTCCCAGCCCTGCAAAGGTACCTGACCTACAGTGATCAGCTCCTTGATGATCGGCTTCTTTTCTCGCCAGGTTCTCATCTGCCCCCCTCCCCGATCCTCGTACTTTGCGCCAGTCAGCCGCAGTATCGGTAGTGTCCAATGTAGCAGGTGACTGGTTCCTGTCTTAAACACACGGCCCGACTATCTAAGACTGTTGAAATATAACGATGGAATAAAATAGTTCGTCTGACAGCCACTACCACGATGCCTAAAACTATTGCTGGTTAAAATAGCTTGTGCTCAGCGCACAGCTGAGCGACCTGACGCTATACCAAACCTATCACCTAGACGAGATTCCTCCTCACAAAGGCGGCCTACCTGGACATTCGTATCTTCGGCCAGAATGACTATATCCGAACCACGCGTCGACCGATGGGGAGCGGTCAGAACCGAGTAAAACGCGTCCTTGACACCGACGCCACTACAGTCAGTAGGAGCGTAAGCAGACACAATGAATAGATTTCTGAAAGTCTTGTCTTGTGTCTACAGCTGGCCTCAACAAGATCTGCCAAGTGGACAACATAAAGTCTACTGTTAACAGGAATCCAATCTACTAATGTGGATGCGGCTGTCATGCTGCGGACTACCTAATCTAGCCTGACCGAAAGTGGCGACCGTGGGGTCACCCGAAGTGCGCAAGCAGTATCGGGTAGACAATGCGCGTGCTGTTAGTTCCATACGTTGACTACTGTCCTGGATTCTAGTATCCGAGATACAGCACATGTCGACATTCAAGGAGTCTAACGTCCGTGCGAGAAAAACCTGTTGACCTATCTGCTTTAGAACACGAACGATGAGAGCACCTACAATACTTAGTATTCTAGGTCCAAGAAAGGGACGAGGGAGGCTCGCTGTTGAATGGGGAAGGATGGGATTTACTGACAGTGTTATTACTATTCGTTGTGTTATGAGGCCTGCAGAGTGATCACTAGAAATGGGGGTTGCGAGGCGATGGGAGCTAAATTTGATAGAGTATTGTAAGGTCACCAGGCAGATTTCTTTGGCAACATAAGGGAAAACGAGACATATCGATTCAGTGATGGGTCAAAGGCTGCCTTCCGTGCCTGAGCCAGAGTTGCTATTGGAAGATATGACAGAGTTCGTAATAAATACACCTCGAAGTTCATAATTGTGACTGCAGAATACTTCTCGGCTGCGGCGGCCGATGAAGGGATTTCGTTTGATAGGCTGGAACGGACGCCTTTTGCTTCAAAAGAAATCTATCTCACAAGGCAGTGTGGCGATGATTAGTAGTGGTTCAGTTCAGACACCCTTCTGATAGAATTCATCCATCGAGGATGTCCAGTGCACCCTGCGTGAAGTTGTAACGGAAGCAGCGTGTTTGATTACTCATCATGGGAGGTGGATCTGGTATAGTAGATCTGTCGTACCAGAAAATCCACGACCGGCGTGGCTCTTGCGACACTTGCTTTTTGTTGCTGGGGCCAGTGATCAAATTGGTTCACAAGCCCTTCGAATGAGGTCCAGCCATTCAGGGTATCAGTACACTGTACGTACGTTTTGGAGTTAGTGATGACCAGAATGATTCGTATGCCATAGTTAGCGGAAAGTGGAGGTGTACTTGTGCCATACGCACAGCAGGCCAGTCGGACGGCATGTTTTCCAGGAGCTCATTTGTTTCCGTTAGGACATCTGAGACCTTTTTGTGGTGGTGTAACTTACGCCTTGTTTTTCCATCAAACATCCTACATAGCATTTTATGAGGGATCCGCCTGCCATGCGGACTGGTAACAGTGCCCTGCAGCGGTTTAGCTCATCCCGCTGTATGATCCCCTCGTGGCACTGTGTGAAAAATGACTCTACTTAGTGGTCAGTTGGCCGTCAAATGCATTTCGCCCCCAAACTGGTAGGTGACTTTTGATCGGTTGCTACGGAACAAATTGATAGAGTAGACGATGGGTTCAATGCGGTATTTTTCCTCATTTCGCCGGTCTAGATTATTTACTCACATGTCAACAACGTACGACCTTTTGCACAGTCATACAAATGTGATTGTTATTTGCGCTCTGCGGTGCTCCATATGTTGGGTAGTTATTGCCGGGGGATTGAAGTGCGTACTCGGGGGCCACTAAGGGGAAATCTCAGATGGACTCCGCTTCCGCGATCGTTCACATGTCCAGTAAAAAAAGGAATCTCTTGTTCGACTGCGCGCAGTTACTTATTTATTTCATTTATTTGGTTTCACCCGTTGAGTAGTTCCCTCTTTTAATTGTTGCGTTCCGTATCAAGGTGTGTGGTTTCTTTCTGTTAACAATGAGGGGATTATACGAATGTCATGGAAGACTGATATTGACGGAGTTTCGTTGCCTTCACTAATTGGACGGACATTTCATGCATATGCGAAATTGTGTAGGTCTGTCCATCACTGAAACGGTCACATCCCGTTTATCAAAAACGCTGGGGACGATTATTATAATGTACTCAGCTGGGATGTGTAGGTTTCAGCAGACATCGCACTTGAAGAAGCACGTCAAGGCATCGATCTGCTGCTAGCTGTTACCAATCTCTAGTTCACTTTAGTTGTGTACTTAAGGCAGACGATCAGGAAGCACTGGCGTTCTGACTGTGGAATAGAAACGAAGTGACATCAAACTACTCTATGACATATTAGCTGTTCAGTTTATGATATACCACGCCGGATATGATCGCACTGTCCGGGTATTGACGGCGTGGTGGCCCATCACGGTTGATTTCCGCGTCACATGAGGGGGCACGCTTTTTAAGGAATCATTTAGTGTTTATTCATATAGTGTCTTGTAGTTCATATGGGTCAGCTTGCCAAAACTTCGATGGCAAGCGGTCGTGAGTTTTTATATGACATTGTCATTTGGTACGCATTTCATAGTTTGCTTGTCGTATTCAGTCTGTCATTCGATATTTGTAGTCCACCAACAAGCATTTTAAAGCAGTATTATTTGGGAGTGTTTATGGTACATTTGAAAAACCGCATTATCGTCCACCTTTCTTTCCTAGGCCATATGCAGTGTAAGTGTCCAACAAATCAGACGTCCTATTTTGATTTATTGCAGTATGATTTCCAGAATAAAATAATTCGGTTTTCCAATGGCTATATACTACAAGATGAGAAATTGGTTAAAGAAGATCTATGGATTTCCAATGGGAAAATTCTCGATGGATTACACTTGTTTTTCAAACAACAGCTCACAGCTGATATATGCATCGATGTGCAAGGCTCTGTAATATCACCCGGCCTCATCGATATCCAAGTCAATGGAGGTTATGGTTTGGATTTTTCTAATCCAGACGCGGACACCGTCCAGGTGTGTTATGACGTTGCTCGGCATCTACCGCGGACAGGGGTGACCTCTTTTTGCCCAACCATCATAACCTCCTCAAAACAAGCCTATGCTAAAATTATCCCACGTTTTCACGGCTACAATGATGGTCCGGATTGTGCAAGAATGCTCGGACTACATATGGAGGGTCCGTTTATCAGTAAACAATGCCCTGGAATGCATCCGACTGGTAATATCCTGGAATTTGGCCCAGATCCGGTCAAGGTATGATTTTTGCAAATGGTTTCATGGAGTTCAGATGCTGTCAGATACCTATGGCCGGGACATGTACCTTATTCGAATTGTTACCTTGGCTCCCGAGCTCACTGGCTCAAGTCAAGCAATTACGGAGCTGGTGTCAAAAGGAATAACCGTGTCCATTGGTCACACCAATACTCATAGCAAGGATTTGGAGCGGGCAGTTTTATCAGGCGCGACATTCATGACACATTTGTTCAATGCGATGCCTAAGTTCCACCACCGGCAATCGCATCTATTTGGTAGTATTGCCAAGTCGATGCCTGTATTGTTTGTTGGTATCATTGCTGATTTGGTCCATGTGCACCCGGCTGCCCTGCGGGTTGCCGAAGCCATTGCTCCGGGTCGTGTGGTTCTGGTGACCGATGCCAATACTGCCTTTGGGCTCCCTGATGGCATGTACACCTTTGGAGAACGGAAAATCGAGGTAAAAAATAGCATGTGAGTCTGTCCATGTGAACGTACGAACGGTAGGTTACGTCCAAAATTCATCCTTTCTTGGCTCTGGGAACGATGATGTGACCGTGTTTGCATTTTGGCATCATTAAGCGATTACGTCATTGGAAACAAACAAAAAATTTAAGCACGTACACATTATTCGAGATGTTCCAATCTTTACTGCTCGTACGACCAATCAATCACGTTCTGGTGTGAGCCGCGTCCGTGGATGCAACGGTTCAAGCTTCCGTTGGCCCTGAGAGTTGTGCACAAAATTGCAAAGTAAGAAGTAGGTGTAAATGTGTTGTAAAGAGAAAGAAAAGCAAACCAAAGCAACTGTCTATCATGAAAAGCAGGGCCAACATTCACCCGATTGTAGCCCACCTACTGAGGTAACTCTTTGGTCAACAAGTCGATTAGTATTTGTACATGATGGGACGATAGTTTGACAACAAGCTCACCGATAGAGATGAAGTCGGACAAGGGGTCAAATTTAGAAATGTGGCTTTGTTCGTCCTAAAATGGTAGCTGGGGAAGAAACCGATGTAGCATGAAGCGACATAACGAAATATTGAGTGAATGAACTGCGCAACGTTTTTTACCCCGAGTTGACCTACGCAATCCGTGTGGTTAAGTGACTCACATGACAACGCTTTATCCCCTTTTCTGAACGGCGTAACGCTGAATTATCGCCTCCTCAGATTGTGAGACTGGATGCATGTGGGCGTTTCAAAATTTCATCAAGTTCACTGTGGACTGCTTATGTGTGGATAGTTTTAGACAAGTTGCATGGTCTCTCAGTGTTTCAGCTGAGTCTGTTACACTTCTTTATGAAAACTGGGAGGATGAAAGTTCAGTTCATATCGGGAGTTGCTTTCGTCAGACAGTTGGCGATTCCGATGGTTGGGTGGAACTAACTGGTGGATAAATATGGCTCCCCCTTCATTATAATGGGGTCATTCGGGTGTAAATATATTCGAGGTTACACCCCATCTGATCCGTTTTGTGTTGCTGGTTTGTACATGCCATTCAGTGAGTTCCTTTGATGTAAGGGAAACTTTTCTAGAAGATTGAGGTTCATTTTTGTGTAAGGTAGAGAATGAGTTGAGTCGAGCGCCATAGTATACATGTGTTCCCGTTAGTGCCGAAGAATGTTTTCCGGAGCTTACAGGGTCGGCTAGTTGCCTCTCACGTGTGTTAGTTTGTGCGTTGCGCAATATCGTCCAGCTGACTAAGACGGATGTAGGTGTGCTGTAGGTTGCGTTGGACCAGTTCGACCTCATCTACGAGTGGACCATAATTAGACCGTCTGACGCTCTTTCTCGACAACACCGGTCCAGGCTTGATGAGCCACATCGGGTAAGTTGTCCCGGAGGTCGATTTCCAGTTGTAGAAGAACAATCTCATGTGGTGTATTAACTGCAGTACGCAGTATCGGCGTGACGGAGTGTAACACATCAAGATGAACGAGCTCCTATTGATTGATCATCAAGTTACGGGCTCTCAGGCGAGCAATACGGCTTTCCAAGGCTTTCTGTTTAGACGGTCTACTTGACTGTTACCCTGGGGGTTGTATGTTGTGGTTCTGCGTGTCGCCACTCCCCTCTTTTGAAGAAACTGTTGAATACTAGAGGACATGAATAACGTTCCACGGTCAGTGAATGTATGCTGCAATGCCAAACAATGAAAACAGCTGACATGAGCGCTTAATACCAGTCTCACCAGTCTGGTAGAAACATGCAAAGAGAGTAGGGAAACAAGAATGTTCATCGATAATTGTTAACAAGTAACGGTTTTTGGTTGTTGATGCGATGGGACCCTTAAAATCAATCACAAGTCTTTAGAACGGTTGAGTGGCTTTTACGAGCTCACCTCAAGCTTCGGAGAAATAACGAGGTTTCATTTCACAACTCACTGAACATTAAGAAACGACGCTTGGAACTTCTCCCACACAAAAGAAGAGGTTTCTAGCGCACACGAAGCGCATCAACCGAGAAACACCGGGATGACAAGCCACTCGTGTAGCTCCTGCAAACTGTTATTTGTCAACAGCACCTCGCAACAACCACGAATTAGTGCATCTACTGCCAATTTATCTTTACTAGGTGGGTATGACATCGAACTTGGAGGGCGGCAGTCCCAATTTTCAAGTTTACCATTCTTGACCTTCCCTCTATGTTGATTACTGCAAATGGAAGCGAACGAACGTTGGTCGGTGACAAGTTCAAAATGGTTGCAAAGTAGAAAATACATCCACTCGCGTACGGATTCCACAGCAGCGTACGCTTCTACGGCGGAACGATGCCGTTCACTTGGCGACAGACTACGCGAACAGAAAGCTACCAGCTCACCGTATCGATTCAGTGTGACTGTGGTCGCAACACCAATGGCGTCGTTTTCAATAAATAAATGAGTGTCATACCGAAGAGTATAGATGGCAGCGTTGAGCAGCTCATTTTTCGCAGCCCCCAAAGACTCTTTAACTTCGCTGAGCAGAGGAGATGTATTATTATGCACAGGTGTGTGGATTTTATTTGGCCATTGAGATAACCACCGTAAATTTTAATGGGGTAATCCTACCACTCGTTGCTTTGACCTCGAGGTAAGAGCAGGAGGCTAATTCTCATTGAAGTTTTAGGCTATCTGGGTCCGGTTTGTTGCTGTTTTTAGATACCTCACAACACAGGGGTTCAATTTTTTGACAGCAATGTTTTTTCGTTAAAAGCCAATCCATATTTCTTGGCCACGTCTAAGAACCCCCAGGGGACTGAGATCGTTCGGTGGAGTTTCGTACTCATACTGTAATACTGTCAACGTAACCAAAGATGTCTTTCAATCTTTCGAGTGATATTATTTTGTGAATGGTCCATTCAACGTGTGTGACGCCGTTCCTCACAGAAAATGGAATCCGACGGAACTGGTACAGACATTCGCAGTCCACAGGCCGTAAGGAGCTCTTCTCCCTAATTGGGACTATGTGCTTCGTAGCTGAAGATGCCTTCGATCAATTCGTTGATTTTAGGTAGGAGATGGGCTTCTAAGGGAATCTGTTTGTTTATCCTTTGACTATCGTCAACGACCAATCTTTCGTCATGCCCCACGTTGGTGCCTTCCAAGATGAGAAGATAGGCGTGATAAATTCTACAGTAAGCAGACCTTAACTTTCATGACGTATAAACTTCGCGTCGGCTGGACTGTACCTTCTGAATTATTTTTGCGATAGGCTTGCACGTTCGCACTAAATGCTGAAAAAGACGAGGAGGTTTGATGCGAGCGGAGGTCACTTAAAAGAACAAAAACGATAGTTTCGACCCATTGGGATGGACGATCGAATGGTCAACTACTCAAGTTATGCAGCCTGCAGTGGCTGGGGCACATTCGCCATATACCACCTGATCATTCACCATACCGGGCCTGGTATACTGAGACCGCCAACAATGGGGTGAAACCGCCTGGTCGTCAAGCAACAACGTGGTCACGAAATATGAATACCCTGACGGTTCCATTGAGCAAAGTGGGTAGATTTCGTCTGTCTGGCTGAGGTCCTCGTGACCGAGGTGGCGATGTATCACAGTCAATAGGGTGCCTGCATCCATACCATTTCTAGTTCTCCCACTAGGTCTTCTTTTGTTGATTTCCAATCTTCTTAGCCACAATTTTTCTTAGGATATTCCACGTCACGGTTGAGGTGAGCGACAGCCCGAGCTACTGTAACTTCTGATCAGGCTCATGACTCCTGTAGTGATGGTGACCTGCCGAATGAAATTTCAACACTTTCATGAGGTCTGAGAAAGTCATGACCAGAAAGTCTACACGTAAATGTGATGAAACTGACAATTTGATTCTGTCGCACGCAACATTTTTATACCTAGTTGACTCTAGGCATGATTTCGTATGTCACTTGACAGGGCGGTACAGGCCACTGTAGGATTTGTAAATTTTCCATTTCGTTTTGCAGCACTACAGAAGAAGCTATGCAACTATCAAAACTGCCGGTGTTTATCAAAGCTTGCAGGCGAATTCTGTTAACTTTAACGTCAGCCACAGCATTCGCAAAAACAGTTTGGAACAGTCGTTGACATGATGGCCGAAATGAATGGACGGGTGATAGAGGAGCAGAGCTATCAGGCAAACCTAAAAGTACTTTTTCTTTCCACATTCTGTGCATAGCGTATCTCAATCAACCCACTCCGAACGAGGATGTTTTGCCACACCCACAGAAGATGCACTTGCCGGTCGATGGACTGGAGACCATCACACCAAGCGTTTCGGGAAGAGCTTGATGAACTTTCCGATGCCACCTTTGTAGTGGAAGCAGTTTCAGTCTGAGCAGACTGGTTTAAAAAGGGTTGCTTTTCTGCCAGTTTAAGCGATCATGGCTGATCGAAAACGGCCTGGAGGTTCAACGCTTTCTGTTCCAACGGTCTTTGTCGGACTTGGCTACACAGTAGAACACTTGTTAACACCTCCCTGAATGCATCATCTCGATTCTACTGGGCCTTAGTAGCTTTAATGTCGCAGTCTTTCGAAAGTGACTTCTGTTTGAGGAGACTGATCCAGTCTCTATTTACTTTCTTGCCTACAAGTTGGTAACAGGTGAAGTACGAATATTTCATTCTTAGGCTTCTCATGGAGATCCCGTTGAATGGAGACTGTTTCGTCATAGCTACCGTTATCATCATAACAGCCCTGAGCCTAACTAGAATGCACTGTGGTTCGGGCCGCCGCTCACCTCAACCAGAACGTGTGATATTTCAAAACAAGGGGCGTCACTGGAAAGTTTATATAATAATAATAATAATAATAATAATAATAATAATAATAATCCTCTAAGCCAATAACAGCTAGATAGGTTTCATCGAGTCTAGTCGTGAGACANAATAATAATAATAATAATAATAATAATAATAATAATAATCCTCTAAGCCAATAACAGCTAGATAGGTTTCATCGAGTCTAGTCGTGAGACAAACCGCAAAAAACAAGAAGTGACTGTTCATAAGTGAATAATGGCACTTACTAGAGCCCACACGATAATTGGTTTGACTCCAATCGGACGTTCAGTGAACGTTACGTCACCCGGTCAGGGTCAATTGTTTGTGTGGTTAGAATGGGTGTGTTTGATTAGTGCGAGGACTGAACACATTTCCTTCGATAGTACAGGTCAGGTTTCCGTTATCTGGTTGCACTCAATTCGGCGGTCACCAGAATGCGCTGATGTACTGTTTCTGGTTGGGTATCGACAGCTCCGTAGATTACCCGGAGTGCTTTGGCGACGTCTATGCGACGGTTGGTATCGACAAGATATACAACAATGGCACCAGTAAACGATTTACGGGAGCCGTTTCCGATCCAAGCTGGATGACATTCCTTGATTTTTTTTAGTTAGCGCCTAACCGTATGACTAACATATTCTGCAGTACAACAACATGATAATGAATACACGAACATTGATCTGTCTGGGACTGGTAGATTGTGTTTCAGGCTCATTCTTAACATCGGCATTGTTGTGAACCAAATTCTTAAAGTTGCCACTGAAACGGCACGCCTAAGTAACCGGTAGATGCAACGGTTAAACTGATCCACTAAAATAGGAATTTTATACACGCAGCTTTCTTTTCAACCGTGGGGATTCCCTCATGAGGAATTTTGGCCTTTACGTTTGAATTAATGAATTTCTCCGGATGATCGTTCTCAGTTCTTGCTCCACTGCGTGATCTGAGCAAGTCTTTCTTGTCCTAGTTTCGAAGCCCTGGACTAGATTTCGTTTCTGTTCAGTGGACACAAAACTACTGAAGTTGGTGTATTGACCTGTCCATTCAGGTTCACGATACACCGATCTACTCAATGTACCGTCTCGACATCTAGTCAGTTTAACATCTAAGCAATGGAACTCATTGTTAGACTCTTCTGAGGTGAAACACAGTGGAGCGTGTGCTTCATTAAAAACCTGAAGGCTGATCATTAGCTCGTCTCATGGTTGTACAAGTATATCATCAACGTATCGACGGTACATATGAAGACGTTGAATGGTCGCCTGAAGTTGAGATTCTAACTTGCCCATGAATACGTTTCCCAGCAGAGGACCTGAAGAGGATCACATTGTTACTTCGTCCGATTATCGACAGCTCGCCATTGAACAGGGACTAAACATTGAGAGTGCGCCGCAAAAGTAATTCTTTCTAGTCTGATTTCTGTCATCCGAATACACTTTCCAGTTGCTCCATCTGATCCTACGAGAAAGTTAATTATCTCCACCAACAGAACACTTACGAATAGCGAAGTCACATCACGGAAACCCAAATAGCGGTGTCTAACATCAATATCAATCACGAAATCCACAAACTCGAAGGTGTGACGAAGACTGTGTAGGTCTAAATTTTGCCGTATGCGCACCAGTATTTCCGCTAATTACTTAGTAGTTGCATGATTTGGTGGGTTGCGCGTATCCAGTATCGGTCAAAATAGACAACCACTTTTATGAATCTTGGAGAGTCCGTGCGAACGTGTGATGATGGATCCAGTTGATTTTATCTGGTCAGACTGAGTTTGTATGATACAGTCCTGCTTCATTAATCGTTCTAAGGAATTATTCATTTGATGTTCAACAGGTTACATTTTGTCTTTGTCATTTTCTTTCTGAGTTTGATAGCATCTGAAAGTACCGATGGTATTTTTTGATATAGTCGGATTTGTCCACAATCACAGTCCCGGTGCCTCTGTCTGGCCGACTGAGTAAGGTATCATCACGTGTACGCATAATAATCAAGGTATTCAGATGCTTTCCGGTTATGGGACTCTTGAGATATGGCAGATTGGCGGTAATTGTAACATCTACTGACCAACTAAGATTAAAATTACTCAAGATTGGCATCAGATGAGGTACTTGAGTCAAGCGTTTGCTTGAGTAGATTCTCGAATCGGACCCCATTCTCTAACTGATTACCCTTACACCGTGGACAACAAAACTTAAGTGATAACGATAGTATTTGAAGCAAAGTATCATCAAGCACGACCTTGCACCAATTATGGACGTACTTTTCCGAGCCTTTTTTTAAAAGAATTATGATTGAGTTTTCATGTCGATGGGTCTCTTTGTAAAGTTTCACTGCTTCTTTCTCTGTCCAAACAGATAGCCGGGTTCGACCACTCATTGTGTGGAGTTTAGTGGTAGCATTCAACGTCACTCGTTAATAAAAATAATGAAAGACTAGGCGGAAAAACTGGAAATGATATGGATGCAGGCACCCTATTGACTGTGGTACATCGCCACCTCGGATAGCATTTCAAACCAACGATTGGAGTGGTCACGAGGACCTCAGCCAGGCAGACGAAATCTACCCACTTTGTTCAATGGAACTGAGGAACACCTGAATCAGCTGTCCATAAGTCCTCATCTTGCTCGCAGAGTGAGCATGCGATGGTCTCAGCAGATTCACGTATTGCCCTGGAACACCCTTGCTTAGAAGACAGTTCCAGAGAACACTGCGAACAGCTGAATCGAAAGCAGACTCTAGGTGTAAAATCATCATGAAGGTCTTTTGCCTATAGGAGTGCCGATGCTCCAAAATCCGTCGTAAAGTAACCATGTGATCAAAGCACCGACGACCAGACCGGAATCCTGTCTGTTCCTCACATATATGATTTTCTTTGTGTTTCGTGAGCCGACTTAATATAAGGCCAATGAATAACTTGGACGCAGCAGACACTAAACTGACGCCTCTGAGGTTGTCACGTTGTCTTCGGGACCTCTTTTTGAAAACATGAATCACTGTTGATGGACCCCAATCACGAGGTATCTTCGCAGAATCCCAGATCGTCTGGAGTAGTTTCGTCAGTTCTGGTATCAGCCTCTCCCCACCATCCTTAAAAAGAGAGAGAAGGTGTAGTCCAGGAGCCTTGTTGTAATTCAGTATCTTAAGCTCCTGGGCCACTTCTGCTTCTGACAGGACTGTCCAGAACGCACTGACATGTTCTGCTCATGGCCAGCTGAATTGGTCCTCAAAATATTCACCTCACCTATCAAGTCAGCGCGATTGGCTGGTGTTACACCTAGTCTCACATCGACGGATCAGAGGAGGTAGCTTTCTGCTATTCCCGGATAAAGAGGCTCGTTTCTTCTCTTTCAACTATTTGATTTAGTAGTGCTCACGATCTTTGTGCAAGGTTTTTGTCAGCACGCGTTCAAATTCTTGACGGTCGCTATCACACTCGCAACCGGGTGGAATCGAGCGACGCTTGTTCACTAGGCTTATCGGTGTGACAGAAATCCACGTCTGCCGTATCTGAACACTCCCTTCAGACCACATCTTTTCACATCAAGCATTCGTAACTGCTGCGATTTGCTCGTAATGTTCGTTAGATTCTTTCACTTGACTCGAACTTGGCAGTTTGTTCACTAGCGCCTCCCGGTAAGCGTTATTTACATTCTTGTTGCTCGAATGCCAGTTAACTGCCTTGCGTTTACGAGCGTATCCTCTGGGCAGATGACAAAACGAGACGGCGCGCACAGTAACACGGTCCGAGTCTACGTGGTTGCTCCAAAATGCACGATGGAGTGGCGTCACCTAGAACTGGCTGCTGGGTGATCAAGTTTTATCCATGGCTGAGGAGCACCGCACTCGAAATTATGGTCGTAGACCGAGAGCGAGTTTTAGTTGATGAACGTAATCAGTTTTTGGATATTGAGACTGACACTGGATGATGAACATTCCAAACCAATGCTTTCTTTCTTTAGGAAATTCAACTGCGTTTGAGGTCCACTTGAGACCTATGGGGACGAAGACTGTTCCATCACGTAGTTGTTGAATAACTTACGAACACATAGTCTGAGGCGTGACAAATGACGATTCCACGTCAAATGTGGAAAGTTGAAAGTCCCTACGATAGGTTTTGTTCATCCAAATATTTGCGTACGTGAACTGAATCTGAAGTCGTAAACGGGTTAACAACTCAACGATGAGGCATTCGACAAACTACTATATCAGTAATGTTTTCGTGAGATAAGCATTTCACTTTCTTGCTCCGGCCCACGCAGTGTCACGTCTGATTCATTGTAATACAATAGCAAACAGACCGAAGTATTCTGTGTTACAATCGCACTGCATGGCTCAGAGGGAAGTAAACATTCCGTAATAAATTCAAGTGGCCTGATTGCCCGTTCACGAAATGAACTAGTCAGGATGTAGTTAAAAAAAAACTCTAACTGTTGCCGCTCTTTTTGGGGCTTCGAGGTGTATCCAACATCACAATGGATCGTGGTTGTAAATTGCATATGGCGATACAAACGTGACGGGACGATAAGTGTATACACAGAACAGCGATCGCAGAGTCCCGATGCAATCCAAAACCAGAGAAAAGACGTAAAGAACAATCACATCCTGTGTATTGGCGATACAGAGACGAGGCGGCGATCCGCCCAACGCCAATGGCAACACGAAATCAAAGTCCCAATAACAACACAATTTTTAATCGTTTCAAACTATCAAGTCCAAGTGGGAATCGAATGTCACAGTTCTAGGGACGTTCATGCCGTGTGGAAGACGCCGAGTAATACGTAGTTGGACGACCTGAAATAGATAACAAGAGAGAGAACATCAGCGGAAAGTTTAAATCGCATGCGCAACAGTTTCTATATTGTTACACTGCTCCCCTCTCAATGAAGCACTGACCCCAGTGCCTCGGTACCGCCAATGTAGCTGAAACCACCTTTGGCTGGTATTTCGACTGTCTACTCCACGATCGGAACGCTGCCAAGCGGTACTGGCAGGGGCCGCATCTGGGCTTCCCCCGGCGTTTGGGCTGGCTTTAACTGATTTTAATGTACCATAAGTACATCCGCTGTTGGGTTTGTAGTGTCACGAATCACGTATACAGTGGGTGACCGCACGTGCACAATTACGAATGGACCTAGCCGCGGACGGTGGAATTTGTGCGCAGCCCCCAATGGTAGTTTTGGTCTGTTCAACCAGACCTGATCCCCGATGCGGTAAACTGGTCCGTTTGCTGTACGGCCTTAACAGCTTTTCTGATGGTGTTGCGACTTTGACTGATGCTAGGAGGCAATTTTATAGGGGACTCAACCGTTTGCCCAGCTCCTTGACATAATGTGGTAAACCTATGCGTTCGGCTGGCGCCAGCGGTGTTAGTACTTCAATTGGCAGGCATAGTTCATGCCCGGGGCTAAGTAGTGAAAGCGTGTACCCTGTACGCGAATGGACGGTAGGATTTCGTCCCAACGATCTGACTGGTGTCGTTCAATAAAGGCACTTAGAATCGTCATTACAGTACGATTGGTTCGTTCGACCAAGCCGTTACTCTGAGGGTGGTAAGGAGTTGTTCGGGTTCTGTGTATGTGCAACATACGACATACTTTTTCTAGGAGGCGACTTTCAAACTCATTGCCTTGGTCAGAGTGCAGCACAATGGGTGTACCAAAACGAGCGACCCATTCGTTTACGAACAACGATGTTATTGTAGAAACCTTTTGGTTTGGCATCGAAAAGGCTTCACACCATTTGGTAAAATAGTCGACAATCACAAGAATATATTTATTTCCCCTCCTCGACGTCGGTAGTGGTCCCATCACATAAACTCCCACACGGTGGTTGGGGCAAACTGTTGCAACCGTTTGAAGCGGGGCCCTGGGAGCTACAGTGGGGGAATTGGTTTGCGCACAGATGTTACAGTTGGCACAGTTGCGAACAACATCGTCATGTAGATTTGGCCACCAAAAGCGCTGTCGGACAGCTGCTTCAGTCTTTCGCTGGCCCGCATGTCCAAGTTCTACATGCACCCCTCGGACAACCTTTGAAACCTTGCCAGATGGGACGATTAGTCTGTATCTTCGTTTGGCTCTATCAAATAAATGCAATACACGATCGATAACTCGCAAATTCGCCCACTGTGACCACAAGTAGCGCTCTTCCGGGGATCTACCCTCTATTTCGCGACCAGTCGGTTTTGGGCTTCCATCAAATTATCGATGGTAGATGTTAGAAATGTACGAATTATTCAGTTGATAATGTGCCACGTAACCCCAACTGATGGTGTGAATAACAGCGTTGACAGTTTCCGTGGGAAAGCGGGACAACTCATCAGCATTCGCGTGGCGGCTGCCCGGGCGATAGATACAGTCAAAGTCGTAATCCTGCAAATATTCCAACCAACGTGCCACTTGACCCTCCGGCTCTCGAAAGTTGCGAACCCATTGTAGTGCTTGATGGTCCGTTCGAACTGGGGTCAGTGTCTAGTATGAAGGGACCGCTGATGGCGAGAAATCGGGGAATGTGAGAATGGGAGGGGAGCTGACTTTATCTTTAAGAGTGTTGAACGTTGCGTGACATTCAGCAGACCATACGAATTTCTTGTCTTTCTCCGTAAGTTGATGCAACGGGGATGCTATCTAAGCAAAATATGGAACACATCTAATCTTAGTGTTCAGTAAACCTCACCGGATTTCAAAAGTGTTTCAGGGGTTTTCGAGAAATGCTTTAATTGAACCACTATTCCAGGTCAGCTGGAATCGCAATTGAAACATACTAAGAACAGTAGACATTCTACTGTTGCGAGGTTTTGAAACAAATAACGGTTTAACAATAAATGTGTCAATTATGATACAGCTTTTGATAAATGCTTAATTTGTCTCCAACTGGCGGCCAGAAAAGAGAGCATGAAATAGCACGATATGACACTGCAAAGATGTGACAAAAGGATGACTGAACATCTTCATAGCATAATCAGTCTCAACCTGCAGCCGCCCTGTATTGTATGTGTCCCTGCTTATGTTTGAACGAATTGACAGTTTTTCGTCTGTGTATCTAGTTGGTCTTATCGTGGCGAAACTTCTTGCATGTGGAACGCACACTACCCTACTGGTCATTTGATGGCATATCTGGAGTTCTTCAGATTTCTCGATGGTAGTTCGTCACCCTGCTCACGCAGTTGCTTTACTTGATAATCAGCCATTATTAGTCCGCCTACATTCTCTTCAAGAACCCACCAAGTTTCACAGCCAAATTCCATAGTGGTCATATGTGAATAGTACGACCCACTGACCGAAAGCCATCATCGGCCTAGAAGGTAACGGCTGATCAAGATTCCTCACTTCCTCGCTATTTTCGTGGGTATCTGCGCATGTTCGCGTAATCCTTTGACACTGGTTTGGACCGTATAATTTTCCAGAGGTCGCGGCTCGTTGCAAAAATGATCGGGGAAGTTCTTAGTTTTATTGGAAGCTGACGAAATGAAGCTGTCTAATTAGGCGAAGTGGTTTGTGGTCTTAAGTATTCTATTTGTATATATTCATACAGTTAGACGGCCTTAGCCTGATCAGACTGTGCCGGGTTTGTAATCGTCTTTTGCCTCGCTAATAACAATCCTCTGAACAGAATTTCAAGAAATATAACAATATAACTTGAAAATATAACATGGAGTGAGTTAGTATCTATATGGTTGTAGGTAAGTTATTGATTGCGACCAACAACCATGTCGAACTGCGTTTTTAATCAGCCATTTTCGTGACTGCGAGGTCGTCACGCAGAAAGGTGCATGACTGCCTAGCTATGTAAGACGGTCGGAGCTCTCGTCGCTTCTGACTGCCATTGCCAGATGAACTAGCCACAGGAAGCTAGCCGCCCTGCAGACACCTGTGAAAGGCAGGGCGAAAGTGGAACAGCATCACGGAACAACGATAGACTAAGAAGCTGTTTCATGTCTGGTGAAAAGAGACACTGAAAGAAGGATTGCCCAACCCAGTGGTTTAAGAGGTCTAAAAATAACGTTCCCTGGTTGTTATTTTTGTTGGGCAGTTCAGCCAGTTGTGGGAGCATTGAGAGAAGCGCCGTACACAACAACAACAACAACAACAAAAAACAGCCATGAGCCTGATCAAAAGGTACTGTGGCTCGGGCCGCCGCTCACCTCAACAGTGACGTGGAATATCCTAAAAGGAAAGAGTACTACGAAGGACAAAAAAGATTGAAGAAGACTAAATGGAAGAACTAGAAATTGTATGGATACAGGTACGCCATTGACTGCGACACACCGCCATCTCGGATAGCGTCTCTAACCAACGGTTTGAGTGATCACGAGGACCCCATCCAGGCAGGCGATGCCTGCCCACTTTGCTCAATGGAGCAGTCAAAGTCTTCATATTTCCTGACCACGTTGTTGCTTGACCACCAC
>QNGE01003472.1:0-46174 GCA_008508345.1 Paragonimus westermani | reverse complement strand
TGGGGTCCTCGTGATCACTCAAACCGTTGGTTAGAGACGCTATCCGAGATGGCGGTGTGTCGCAGTCAATGGCGTACCTGTATCCATACCATTTCTAGTTCTTCCATTTAGTCTTCTTCAATCTTTTTTGTCCTTCGTAGTACTCTTTCCTTTTAGGATATTCCACGTCACTGTTGAGGTGAGCGGCGGCCCGAGCCACAGTACCTTCTGGTCAGGCTCACGGCTGTTTTAATGAGGATGATGATGATGACTCCCAAACTCTGTTAGGCTTGATTCACTGAGGAAATTTTCTTCTCTCGATGAATTTCAGCAAAAGAGTGGGAAGTAATTTTTCACACAATGTATCTCCCACATTTCGTTACATTGCATCATAAAATGTTTTTGTTTTTCATTTGATACGACGCAGATGCTGTTCTTTGTCGAGCACACGTGTGCTTGCGCCTTGTCAAGTAGCGAAGAAATAGTGACGAATGTACTTAATGAACCGGATGAATTCCGATATTGGATTTAACATGCCGGTACTGTTGCTATCCTAGATCTTATGTTGATCCGAACCTCGGTTCGATCTGTCCACCAAAAACACTCACGGATAGGATAATATGTTAACTTTCGTAGTTGTGCGCCGTCCGGATACACGCATGATCTTATGGGAACTTTCAATTGTGCTCGTCAACTGTTTACGAGAGAAAGCTTACCAGAAATGCAGTTGGTGAGAATCACCTCTAGGAAAAATAGTTGTCTATGGGCGTTAGCTGAAAACATAACCAAACAAAAGCAACTGTGTTGGTGACTTCAGTGATTCCAAGTAACGTGAATTTGTTCGCCTCATAATTAGGCGTTGGTGTTAATGTCGATGTTGATGCTTCGGTCCATGCGCACGCTCCCGAATCGCACGCCGTCCGTTCGCCCTCGGCCGCTATCATCGACTTTAACGATCTCTTTGTGTCACAAGGTGCGTCAGAGCTGACCCGAGATTTTTCGTCACAACGTGCAAACATTGACCAGTAGTCTCATCTGTCACCTTCCATCTGGGGGTTCACTCGGCTATCCGCCAACGTTGTTTTATCTTTCTCCAGTTTCTGCCTTTTCACTTTTGTTTCTTTATTGTCTTCTGTGCAAAATCAGATGTTATGATGCCGTTTGTTGTGCGCAAACTGCACTGGATCGTAGGCCATTTAATAAAAATTAACCCTGTCACATACCTTTTTGCCGTTTTCTCAATTAAACTGTGGGCGAGCAACTCACCTGCATCGGGCTTGCTTGTCCAAGTGTGTCAAATTGATCCGGCGGAATACTACCTTAACAGATTGACCGGACTGAATCCCTTCCACTATCATGTTCGCTCGCCTTTTACATGAATTATAACTGAAGTACTAGAAAAGGGTTGTTTCGGCAGTATCAGTTAAAAGGTTGCATTTCGACCCCTGGAAATATCGGGATGTACCGGTTAATCCAGTACATCCCGATTTAGTCATTGTGTGCAGTCTCATACACTAGTCACAGACTGTATCCTGCCCATGTGATTTGTCTGCATGGCGGTTTGATAATAGGTGCTTTCATGTGTGCTTTCATCCTTGATTACTGGTGCAAACGTTTTTGCTCCAATATCTCTTCGGTTTACAGGGCCTACGTTGCTGGTACAGACTGTCTTGCTGGTGGCACTACGCCTTTACCAGCCTGCATTCGTAACTTCTGGCTCGAGGTCTGTCAACACAACCCAAGATGTAAGGAAAAATGTGAAAAGTGGTGCGGACTGGGTCAAGCCATAGCTGCAGCCAGTACGAGGCCCGCAACTGGATTGAAGCTTTTTCAGAAGTCGGAGCCAGGCGTTGTACCAAGATTAGCCAAAGGTAGCCTTCAGCCCGGTGCCGATGCGGACTTGGTCATGCTGTGTCCAACCTCGCTAAGCCATCCAACTGATCCTACTTTAAAGATCCTTTCCACTTGGATAAATGGGAAGCCAGTGTATACGGCTGCTGATGTGCCTTTTCTTGTCACTTTACGAGATTCCTATCACTAGGATTGGTATTTTCCCAATCGTTTCTGGGCATCCATTTAGCCCGTTATTATTTCCATTTGTTAACGTGTTTACTTCGACTACTGATTTGACAGCTTTTTCTTTTTGTTAACTGTTTTTTGATAATTAATTACAATATTTTTATTTTTAGTCACATTTAGCTTTGTAGAACTTGGAAGACGTAATGACAGTTGAAAATCAATACCAATTTTTTGTTTCCTGAAGTTATTGTCTACATTCGTTATTCTCAAGTCAGCGGAATGTTTCAAAAGTTTTACGGACTTACGGTAGTTGATCAAGCGGTTTTGTATTTCCCGAATTTGTGTTAGCTGTGCCTGTTCTTGTGAGCTATGCGTGATCGGTTTATCTATGCAATTTGAAAGCACATGATGGGCGTATAGACAAAAGCTTAAAATCTCAACATGTCGATATGTGAATTGAGGCAAAACGTAATTTTGTTACTGTTGTTTTAAGGCTAACGGAATGAACCGTTTATTTAAGCGTATCCCCGGATTCCCTTGCCGTCACAAATATCGCCAATGCGGACTCAAATCCCTTTGAAACGGCAAAACAGATCGTATCCATTCCAAACTTTCATTCAGTATAGTGGAACCCTAAACCGACGCATCTTCACGAACGGTTATGAGTTGGTTCTATTTATTTTCATTACATTTTGGCTTCGTGTTCATACCTAACATACATGTACACAGTGTTCAGATCCACTATAGTGTCCGTGTCAAACTTTTACGAGGCAGCCGTGTTCACAACTGCGCTACTAACCTCAAACTGCTCACAGCCGCAGAATCGTGTGCATCGCTAATGAATATGTGAAACCTATCCCAGGCGTATAAACCATGAAGGGTCAGTCTTTAATGTTGATCCAATCGGGCGTCGTATGAGATCTACATCCTGCCCTACTAAAACGAAACTGTAAAACCGAATGTATCGACCACTCCAACTCAGCTTTCTCTATACTTCAAGTCGAATTCAACATTCTCTTGTTATGCTGGTTCCACTAGAATATATCTGGCCGTGACTTCCTCACCCGAGTGAGTTTACTCTTGTTCTGAGTCGAATCAAGTGTTGGTAACACTATTCACTTTGAAATTTTCCTTAATGACATCGAACACATCAAGCAGTGACCGCACCCAATTACTCAGTTCCCGTTTTGCTCCTGAAAATGCACGTTATGTAACGGCACCGGATACGAGAGCTGTCTACCTTTCATGTAGAAAACTTTTCATCGCTAAACTTCCCCGGACGCTTTCCGAACATGACTGTATATCTTTACACTCAGGTATGTGCACCACCAAATGTGAAGTTGAAACCGCCCAAACCCCCTCTGACATACATTTGACTATTTGTTCACATAAACACACCTATGTATGTGAGTCTTAGACGTCTGAGTATTATGAGGGCAATTCGCGTTGGAACAATGCTGAATGTGTCTACATACTAGTGTAGTGAGGACCGACGGTCGCACTATACTACTTACACCACTACTATTCAGCAGTGAGGCGACAGCATGAATCGAAAGGGCCGCGGGATAAGTACGGGAGAGACACAGGAAGGATCACTGGAGGGCAGTCTCGCATGGAATGTCTTTTGCTACATGAAAGAACTGAGCATTAACATCCATAGCCACTGGAACGTCCTGAGACCAGTGTTGTGTGCACATGAGTGTTTTTGTTCGTAGTCCGGTTGAGACGCATTACCCGTGTACTGGTTGCCCCGAATAAGTAACCTTTGTGCTACTCGCGTTCTCGATTCAAATATCGTGTGCCGAGACCAGGATAAAGATCCCGTGACCGCAGCCGTTTGAGGACGTGTATGTTCGGAGTTTTCTGGAGGACTTCGAAGACGTGGCTGGGGCGGTCAGAGTGAAGACGGACGGGGCAAAGCTGGCGGCCCTGTGGATGCGGCGCGAAGGGGTCTTGCGAAGCTACAGTGGGCCACCGCGAGGGAGGCGCTGATCGTCGTGTTCGACAGCCCCGCCGACTGCCAGGAGGCAATGAGGCGGTTCAAGGGTGCCCGGCATGGGTCAGGAGGTGACGCTCCTGTTTACACCATGTCCCTGTGGGTAGCGTTGTCGAGAGCCCTGCCACATTTTGACCAGGACTCAGAACAACGCATGCTGACGAAACAGTTCTCGGACAGAATGCCACCAACAGTCCGGGATCAGCTCAGGGTTTCTGTCATCGCACATCCGATGACGCTGGAACAGTTGGCCGATGCTGCTCGACAGTTGCTGGCAGAGGAGGTGGAGGCAAGCGAATCAAGTGAACTGAATGATCTTCGAAGCGCAGTGAAAAAGTTATTCCAGGAAGTTGCGGCTTTGAAGGTGAAAAAGGAGGAGAACCGTGGTGACATCTGTTACAGATGCGGAAGACGTGGACAATGGCGAAGATTTTGCCCACTCGGCAAGAAAAGGCCGTACTTGAATAAACGTTTCGTCGATTGTTCTTTGTTTGGGAAGGGGGTCCGGTAATTGGGGCGGTTGGAAAGACAGCAGTTTAGGCTAAGTTGGAAGTCAACGATAGCTTGGAGTACTGTTTGATTGATTTGCCCCTAGGACAGAAAAGATTGTACAGCCGTGTGCGATGGTAGTTCGAACGGTCGGTGAATTCACTCTCAAAGTTGATGGTTTGGCAGAATATGGTGTCCGAATCGATGGTCACGTAACCAAACAACCGTTTGTCACTTCCCCGAACGCATGTCAGACTATCTTGGGGGCGGATTTTTTTGACCGCTTTGAGGCTGTCATTGATTTGAAGCATGACGAACTCGTAACGAATTATGGGGTCGTTCCACTAGTGAGCACGCTCAAAACCCAGTTTGGACAAACTGAAGTGAACGCCAACTTGGGAAATCAGTTATTGATTGAAGTGATACACAAATTTCAGGGAGTGTTTATTACGGAGCAGGACCCGTATGGCTATTGTGACTGGGTTGAACAAGGAATCCCCATCGAGTCGAAGCGACTTTGACCGTTCGGCCCCCGAAGAACTCCAATACACTTGCAGCCGGAAATTGAACGACAAGTAAAGGACATGCTGAAGAAAGAAATCATCGAGGAGGCCGACAGCCCGTTCAATTCTCCCGTTTTGATGGTGAGGAATCCCAATGGTAGATTTCGATTTTGTATCGACTTCAGGTGGCTGAACGAGATTACAGTCAATAAAGTTGTAGCAGTCCCTGTGGTGGCGGAGATTTTCGACAAGCTATAGAACGTCAGGGTATTTGCAGTGTTGGACTTACGGTCCAGATATTGGCAGGTCCCAACGAAACATAGTGGGAGAAAAGCAACACCGCTTCGAACGGATGCCGTTTGGACTCTCAGGCGCCCCGTTAACGTTCAGAGGACTGATGCTGGAGGTGCTGGATGGAGTGAGCAACACTGTTGTCTATGGAGACCATATCGTCATTTTCAGCGCGAGTGAGACAGCCTTGCTGCAGAAGATTGAAAAAGCTGGCCTACGGAACAATAATTCAAAGTCTCACTTATATTGATCGTATTTCATGCTTGAACAGAACATCCTCCTCGGATAGATGTAGGTGAATCCTCTTGATGTGTTTGCCTACTGCATAGTTTTTCAAGGCATTCCGCACGCCGTAACAATGTTCGACTGGTGCTTCTTCATGCCTGCCGGCTCATGATTGTAGGCCATCCTCTTCAAACGGCCGAACGCTTGGAGGTTCAATAGTCAACTGTAGAGAATGCGGAAGCCACGAGTCTCTCCAAACGGCCGAAACGAAGACATTCCATTGTCAGTTAGTGCCATGCGTATCACAGCTCACTGGTGTACCACCCCGCTCGATAAACGTTCCGCAGAGTTTTGACAAGAAAGGCTTCCAATGTATAATATCGTTTTCTGTATATATGTGGGTATGTAGTACCTCTCGGTTTATCCGATACATAAGCCTGACCAATGAAACTATCACCATGCACACTACACTTACGCATACATCCCACTGTCTCCTGGCTGTATGCTCACCAGTAATGCATGTTGACTCCCCTTGGGAACGCTAGCGTAAAATATCGAGTCATTATGGTGGATATATTTACTCAAGGTGGACCGCATGTCAAATCCACCTCTGTTTCGACCACAAACTGTTGTTGATCCGTAACTCTCAGAGAATACACCGGACGGGTTGGGTGGCCTAGGAATTCTTGTTTTAAGGATGTTTACTATTGACCTCACAAACCCGTTCAACTTAGTCGAAGCGATCCGAATTAATGTAGGTGGATTACCAGGTGGCAAACTGTCAAGCTGTTGGACATGGGGCTCATGTGTTATTGTTTTACTAACGATACACGCCTTTACATGACCCACGCTACCTGCTTTCACCGTCTTATGGACCATTTTGTGACACAACATGAGATTTTTTCAGAAATCAGGATAGAACATAACCCTCCTTTTCTCAATTGCCAGCATGAACAGGTCTCCTATCTTGTGTATATATCTCATAGTACTATGATCCTGACTGACGTTGTTCCTAACAGTAACCACAAATGCGCAATCAGCTGAAAGTGACGCTTACCCAGTGTTAGTCAAATTTTCGACCGCCCTTTCTCTAGTGTGACCTAAACAATCAGGTCGTGCGCCAGAAAGAGAACAACCAAACCTAAAGTGCATTCACTCGGAGAGTTACAAAAAAATAGAGACTGACCGCTTCCAAAATTGGATCTTTATACAGGCAGATATCCCCGACATTTTACGTTTCTTGTAGCCCCCTTGGTTTTTCAGAATAAACGGTAATACAAAATCCGTCAAAAAATGTTCCGTATATAAATCCAATAAGCAGTCGGTGTTGACCTGATCGATAACCTCCTTTGGAGATAGCTCGTTCCATCGCAGTGATTCAAGGTCTTACATTAAGCTGCAGATGCAAATCACGTGAAGTCTTCAACGAAGGCAGTAAACCGTCGTGTATTACGAATAGTTGAGTGACAGTGTTACCTTGTTAATGAAGATTTGTACCATAAAATATAAAGCTGGTTTAAAAAGCTACACAAACCGTGAATATCGCTACGCCAGTCTGTCACGACAGAATTGGCAAGGCTAATTTCATTACACATCGCTATTCGTAGGAACAGCTGACAGGACGAAACGTCTCCAAACTGGCCATTTGGAAACATTACGGCTGAAAGATCCGCTCGACTTTGTTATTAACATGCTGCGTTGCTTAGTGACCAGTTGACTAGTAAGTGGCATGGTGTGTACTGTCGTCTGTGGAAATGCAGAGGATGGGAACTGCCTAACTTCAACTGGCTGCTGAGTAATCCATGGAATGCACGCAATCACAGTTTCACGTCAAATCTCCCATGTGAGTTTCTTTGCTCACTAAGACTGGTCCGTTTTTTGTGATCAGTTGACTAGCCGCCCAGATCTCTCTCTAGGTATTTGCTGTTTCCGAGGGACGATCCTTAAACTTGAGGATAAATTTCCTTCCGCGTGCCTCAAAAGACTTCGTAGGAAGTAAAGAATTATTAATCGAACGTTTATTCACCGATAAAATGCACAAGCACGCTCATCTACTGTGGATTAGACCGACTGAATCCGGTTTACACGTTGCTGGGTGACAAAATCTGTGGCAGGCTGGAAAATCACGAAAAAGCTCAGCGTTTCGAACCGCTTCTGCCGGGAAACTATTTAAAGACGTCGGATGATTCAGCCGTAATATTAACAGGATAAGGAAAAATTCCGTAGTTCGTATGTAGTTTCCTCTTACCACTGATTTCTCTTCTGCAGTTGAGAGCTCAACTATTTCCAAAGGACATATCCGGTTGAGGTCATGAAGAGCCAGCAGACCTGATGGTCTATCGCTGACTGTTTTAGGGACAATGCGGAATTTTTGTCAATCTCTAGCCGAGTTGTTCGTTCAGTGTAAATGCCTTGACATTTTGTTTCCGCTCATGAAGAGCAATCAGTGTGAGAAACCACCTAGTGCCTGCTTTTCCCTTTGTGTACATAATGACCCTTCATCTCGGTTGCTTTCTGCTAGACATCTGGAATTACTTTGAGTAACATGATATGGACATTTCACGTTTTTTGAGGTTTTCACCGATGTTCGAAGGCTCTCGTTGTATGTTCGGCCCTTTAATCCTCCTCCTGCTCCTCCACTTCACACCACTCGACTAGTCGATTTACTGTGGTTTGTGTTCCCCCGCTGAGCGTATTATCACCTGTCCATTCCCGCAGTTTGTTTTCAGAGAACTTGATGCTCTTCGTCACATTCTTAAAATATATCTCTTTGCGGTGGCAATCCAAATGTATTTGCACATCCTCTACTAGACTCCCACATAAACATTCATTTGCATCCATCCAGTCTTACTATTCTTCTATTCTCCCTTAGTTAACCCGCTTTCTACACAAACCTAACATTCTCATTCTTGAATTAACCACAGAAGATAGTAAATAGGTTTCTCACAAGTGAAAGCAACCTCGACCGTTTTTATTAACTCTTCCACGAGTTTTACAATTACAGTCATTAGTTTAAGACTCACAAAAACTTAGCTAATTGTCTTCCACTTGCAGAAGACAAGTATGTAAGAAAGCTTAAAGTTCACATCTCGGAATGCCTAAGGCGCATTACCGACTTGAATTCCTCCCTGTTACTTGAAGAGGGATCGATGTGTGCAAGCAAAGAATTTGTTCAAGTAATGCAGTAATGATTGCTACTCAGCCGGCCAAGGGTAATGTCGACCCCTATCTATATCGTTTACACTAACGCTCACATGGCCGACCATTTATTATCAGTACTGTGCCTACTTATTCTCAACTCAAGTAGGTTGGTGAAACAACCAAAATCCGGATTTATCCCCACTGAGCACGAATCCTTAAGAACGCGATGATAGGCATGTTCGGGAATCAGAAGGTGACGTAATACATTCCGTACAGTTGTTATCCTCACCACCGTGATTGTGTATCAACGGAGAATCAGCTCCATAGATATTGACGTGCACGCAGAGCAACTAAAACAGGTTCGGCCGAGTGTCAGCCGACATCGCGAGTCTAAAAGGGTTAGACAACAGGCTATGTAACCACGACGTTACATGCGCGCATAGAAGCAACGTACCTGCATTTTTTCTAATGACACAACACTAATGTGATCCGATAACCGCATCTTGCGTTCCGTACTCAGTACTGCAACCAAAATAAGGGCCACACTGAAACTGATACTATCTGGAAGTTCAAACTCGTACTGTACATTCAGACATTCATACGGCTGTCACCACTATGGTAATACCAAAAATTGCGCACTCTGGAATTTTGGCTTCTGCTGTTTCACTTGACTGCTCGTGATAATTTATAAACAGGATAATGTATGCACTCGTGAAGATGCGATGCAATCTGTTCGGACATGAATCGCGTGAGACCAGCCGACTACCTTCATTAATGTAATACACAGCCGAGGAATTCACTCGCCAACACATTGAGACGCCACAAAAAAACATTACGTTTTCAAACCGTTTTCTTTCTATTGCAACAATTCTATACACTATCAGCAGATATCATGATTAGCCGACAGGTTGGTCTCAGTCCCTTTAACTATTAATGATTAGTCAGTGTTGAGTTCACTCTATGAACGTGGATTCAGAGAACTCCAGTAATATGCAATTTCGGAACAAAATGGTGCAGATGAACACAAAGTGCAAACGCTAAACGTGCGTTACACGTCACGGCTGAACAAAACTTTTAGCGTATTGATCAATAACCGCCGAATAAGCGGGTTTGTCCTTTAAGACGTTGATGATCGGATCAACCTCAGCATGTGATCATGTTTTGGCTACCACCAACCTGGTGTCTCACACAAAAATAGGACGATGGGTTGTCTCCATAGTATATGACCTGGGGTACTCCGAGTAATCACGAGACATGTTGGCCATGGGTGGCAATCATTTGTTCCTTGGGAACCCTCAACAGCCTACAGCTAACCGACGATTACGTTATACACCCACATTCACATCGCGTCTATTAAAAGCTGGCAAAATCTGCTAAGGCGCAGCTACAGACGTCACGAGGTGGAGACAACAAAATTCTGTGCATGAGGAACTAACACAAAATACCAACTGTATCGCAGGGCCAGGTGACAGTGTTCGGTGAAAACCTACCAATTACCAATGGCAAGGAAAGTCACGTATTATCGATAGTCGTGTCTTGACCGAACGATTGGAAAAACTGAGACACTCCTCAAGAATTATCGTGCCAGTGCCCCACGTGACTAATTGCACGCCTGGGAAGTTAGGTAAATTTGATCGTGCTTACGTCTGCCTTAATACCGGGATTACTGGTCAAGCGAAGGGTGCGTTTTCACAGTTTAAAGATACTAGGGAGAATGACCAACTTTCGCAGTCATTCCTACTTTGTCTCTTACACATCGTTGTAAGTGTACTCTTCTAAAAGGAACAGCGATGAGCCAATTCTCAGTTTTGATTATTCTGACGCCATACTATACTGTCGTGAATGTTATTCCACACGTTGATTACGGTTCGCGCATAAGAGTTTGCAACCATTGAGGGAATCATCTTCGTTTTCCACGTCGACCTTTGAATCAAGGAGCAGACTATCATCTACCCTTCGGCAGTACGAATTTTTACCACCAAAAGCGCCGGTCCGCCACTTGGTGCCCTCCTTTTCTTTTATTCTTCTTCACCAAAGAGCCACACTGCAATTGCTTATAAGTGGCGGAGTCAAGATCAACGCTGCCGACTGTACTGAGAAACCTGCATGGGATCTGAGCAATCTTTCCTTTATGCCAAGGTGTCAATGTATTCTGTCAGCGTCTGACATGATCAAGTCCTGGACTTGAAACAGAATTGGAATCTTTTCAGCGGTTTACTTGGCTGTGAAGCACTAGCGGCTCCCAACGGCTGCTGGAAAACTGACTCAGCGATTCAGTGACTGGTACGCGGGTTCGAGGCAGGGGCCCAAGGTTTCCGGATCCAGTAGGCTTTTCTTGTTCACTGTTAGAGAGCGTCTGTTGAACCGAAAGGCAATCATTGAAAAGTTGTTCTAACATCGCCCTCGGTGATTACAGCCAATACCGAGAACAGAGTAATTTTATCCGCGTAATGGTTTTTTAGGTGAATAGCTATCAATCAAATCATGGAAACTAGCCCTAGAAGCGCTAATAACTGCTCCAAAAAGGTGGTTCGTTCAATTTCTAATAATGCTTTAACAAAAGAGCTGTTGCTTAGGGAAGGTACAAGGAAGGAGCTTGAAAAGCTTTCTGCTACGCATTCGCCCACCGTCGCCACTGGCTACAGTGAAAAGCTGTTTCACGAGACCTACTTCAAGAAGCGCGCGAGAATTACCTCACCGCAGAATCGTCGAATGGATACAAATCCAGAATCTCAAGTTGAGACTCGTACGGGACATTTCTTAAGACCGCAACTAGATTGGTAGCCGCGCGCTGGACACGTTCAACAGCTAATGTCTTCCTTCATGATGGCATACACGATCTGGTTAGAATACTCAACGAGCTGTCTTATATAAAACCCTTGAAAGGTTCTAAGCGCTTTCTCGCCTATGCGGAGAAGATGCCGAAAAGAAAAAGTACACAGTTTGCGCAGTGAAAAGAACTCGTCCACGTTCTGAATCGCGCTTCGAAGCGCACAGCAGTCCTGGTCAACGGAGTTACGGTTGAAAAGAAGCGAACGTAGATGGGTTCTCAGATTGTTAGAACCAGCCTGTTTATAATTTTGAATTGCGGATCTTTCTGCTGGTTGTTGTAGCCGGTAGCAGGCAAGACTAAGAATAGCAGAGAGTGTTCACTGTGTCCAAGTGGCGGATTGATGATCACTCGGTCTACCACGTGTTTCTCGATAGTGATAACTAGGTCAAGCAGAAAAGGAATCTGACTATAACGATACTGCTTCGGGGCGTTGACGTGCTGTATCCACGCATTTCGTCGTATCTTGCGTCAATAAAGAAGTCGAGAATCCGCTTCCACAGTCCCAGCAAGAAAGTGATGTCCAGTTTATCTTAGGTGCGTTGAAGACATCCATAATAAGCAAGCCAATAATACTTTGTAACCCGAGGAAGTTGTCGAAACTTGGTAGAAGAGTGTCGTCGTCGGAGAGGTCGGACGAGGGGAAACGATAGACAACTGTGATGAAAATCCCGATTCACCGAGTATCCAAACCCCGACACAACAGAAGATCTGACAGACGGCCAATCCAAATATCGCGTTAATGATACAACATCAGGATTGAACGAACGGTCTTAGTGTTGTGCCTTCCGTTATTCGTCAATTCACCTGTTCCGTATTCCACCAATTAACATACAGTTTATGGTGTTGCGTGCTAATAAGATCAGCCAATGACAGGCTGTGATTTCTCTACTACTGTTGTACATCAATAAATTCGGCGTCTCAATCCATGAATAACAATTGCTTACTGCTACCAGTACCAGGTCTTCGCCTTATTACTTGCGTGGGAGGTTTCAATTCAAGTACGATTCCTAAGGCTATTCGAAGTCCCTAATTCCAAGTATCACAGTTATGTCGCATCAAGCGGTAGTCTTGAAGAAATCTGCCAACCTGAAGTATCACTGATGCCGGTGTGACATTCAGTTTTCGTTAAAAGGCAGGGTCAACAACGTGATTGTGTGCGAAAAAATATCCTAGGCTGAGGGGTTCCATCGGGTAGTCTTCTTGTCTTGGCCTGGAAAAAATTGAGGAGTGTGACAACCATTTGGCGATGAAATGAACCCGCAACGGCCGTAGGCTCGATCAACCACAACAGTTGCTGCTGTAACACAAGCCGGATGAGTCCCAGCAGAGATACGTAAAGGTGTTGACGTATAATATGAGTCCAGTTGCCAACATGAACGAACGTCAGTATTCCGTTACAGAAACGGCTGCAAATTCAGTAGAATGGAGTTAGTATTGCATCAGGCTTGACTTGCACAGCGTGGTTCAGGCAGTGTGAAGCATGCCCCAGACAGGTTGTTCTCAGAAGAATGACGCCTGGAGAATCAATGTTGTCACTGGAAACTGGATGCAACGGAACACTGAAAGTTCACTAGTTTTAATGCACCTAACTATCCTCTAGAGCTACGGTTTGGTGAGACCATACAAATCCTGAGCAACATGTTTCACGAGCGTCCCTCATTGTTCAAAGTTCGATGCTAATACACAAAACTGATGAATTCGTGACCACTGCATGAATCACCAAACACTAGTGTGAGTGTTCGAAGATTCACAGGAGGACTAATTATCAATTCCAAGGCCTGGTTTTTATCAGTGGGTTCCAGCTATCTCAGTTGCGAAAATTTATTATGAGTAAAACCAACAAACGACTCTTTGAATGGTTAACAGAATGTCAGAGTTTTCAAAGCCTCAGATGTGGGACGGTCACGATAGAATCACTACCTAACAGACCTGGGCCAGTTCAAACGAGAAATGAAATGCAATAAAAACAGTGACATAGGACCCTGTACAGCCTTCTGGTACTTCCCTTAAGAAACGTCGACGCACCTAAAAAGGAGGCAAGAGACTGTCGATGATCAGAAAAGCAACTGTTCAACAGCAGTGGTCAACAGGTAACGTGCAGAACCAATGACAGCACACAAGTCTAGAGTGGCTACTGTAAGCGATGTCCGGATTCGTCTACGGCCGGAACTCACACTAATTTCGCGACATATCTGGAGGTCGATCACCATCGTCACCACCAAAGACAAAAACACATCAGTAACTCGTGCTGATGCGACCCGAAAACCCAAATTAAGGGAAACGGGCCACGTGGCCAGCAGTGTTTTCGAGACTATTCTGCAACAGTCCGAAGTAACTGAGTGCATCGTTCAGAAGAAAGATATCAACTGTCCCAATGATTATACCAAACAGAATTACGGATTGCACTGAAGAGAAAAACTGAGGCAAATGGAAAAATCAACCAATGGAACCTGTAAACATATTCGAGTAGAGAAATAACGCCAGAGGCACGTCTGCAACAGGCCGACCAGTCGAGGATCAGGTGTGCATCAGACCGTAGGCAATCCCGGTTGCCATACAGGACGGAAAGCCAGCTGTGTACTACGTCGAAATGTAACACCTCACACCGTCCTAACGGTCATCCGCCGCGACTTACGTTGTGGACTGCGGAGTACATTTGCGCCAAAAGGCACTTATCAGTCAACCACACAGAGTGGGTGGTGCTGGTTGTAGTGATGGAAAATGTCGATAGGACACTGAGATTCCGTCTGGTTTTCTTTTTCAGATTCAGCGAGTCCCCAAAATGTGTCAATACCCGTTGCTCATACCTAAGAACCCGTTTGCAAGACCAAATGTAGGTGATTGTTTCAAACGCAGTCCTGCGGAAGACTATCTTTAAGAAACCGTTGCAAAAGATCAAATAACTCCTCGCCATTAACACATATAACCGCTCTACTACAGTCAACTAGTTATCGATGTGACGACGGTACTCGTGATCTTCCAGTAGGCGATAGACACAATACTACCGGCAGTTTCGGGTGCCGCAGCTTACTTCGACGATAATGCCGGCATGGACCACAATTCAGCATGACAGTTGGCTTTGACTCTTGCCTGTACTGAGCACTGGTTCTGTTTGCGAGTAGATAAACGCAACCCTATGAGACAATATCGAGTGCTTCCGGTTCATCCCCAACATGGACGGCCGACCACCGGAATTAAAAAAAGTCCAAGGTAGGTTTTCCCATTCAAAATCCAAACTTTGTGCTTGGTTTAATAAGCGATATGTGCACCACTAAGATGCAGCTACCTAATCACCCATCTGCAACAGTTCAAAAAGAAGTCCTCTGACCACAAAAATGCTTCCAATCAAGCACGACCAACGCTCACCTCGGATTCGCCACTGGTACATTTTGACCCATCGCTGGAAATGGTGGTCGCATCGGACGGTTCCAATCACAGGTGTTTTACTATCCTGCCCGTTCATGGACGACACCCAGGAATCCATCGCTAACACTATCATCACTCACCCTGGCTGATAACCATAGTTCAGCTTGAAAAAAAAATATGTCGATCATCGCTGCGGTTCTGTAAGACATTCTGTAACGGCACTTTACTGGCCTGGCCTATCATGGGCCGTTGCTTGCGACTTTTGGGCCAAAGGTATTCTGGTCTATATGGCAAACGGTTAGCAAAGTAGGGTAACAAGACCCCTACGATTTCAGGCTCAGACACCAATCAAGCGATAACTTCGATCCGGCAAGAATCTTGTAGCGTTTGATAGACTCCTATACCTCAGAGCCCAAGGGCATAATCGTCGCCCCTATCCCGATCAAATCGGGGTTCAATCATCTCAGACGCCACTGGTGCATAACACTTGATAGTCGAAACGGTTCAAAAAGCAGCAAAGTGCGACAAAAAGCTCCAACAAATGACGACATACAAGTACACGGAGAAGCCCAATGGCGAACTACGATGATGTTCTTACCAATGAGTTGCTGTCAACCGCAGTCTTCTGACTAGTTGTTAGACCAGACACTAATCCCGCAGGGTCTCCGAGCTCGGAATCTAACAGAAAAATTTCACGCTCGACACACAGAGTTACGAAGCGGACGTACTGACTCGAAGTAGCGTACACTGGCCGCAAATCAGAGTGGCGTTGTCAAATCCTCTCCAAGAGTAGGATGACAAAAAATGTAGCTCAATCTAGCTCGACCGCGTTCAAAGAAGTTTGCGACCAGAACGGCTTCGGATGAGTTCCATACTGGGCTACACGCAATCAAACGGCCAAGCAGAGGGCCTCGTGGACATCATCAAACGTGCCCTCCTGAAGACAAAGGCTTAATGAGGGACATCATCGGGATATTTCTGGAATGCTGCCACTCGATCCTCAAACCAAACGCTCCAAAGAAATCACCGGCTAAGAGCATGCTCGATCGAAGGTTGAGGAAAACGTTGGACTTCATACGACCGAAGGGGACGGTACGACCGATCACAAGCAATTCAATGAAACAAAACCAGAAACATGGGGCCGGACTCAGAACAGTTGACAAGGAGTATGTGGTTTAAACTAACAATTACAACCGAAATAAACCGGCTTGTTTATAAAGGGTTATTCGAAGACATTGTGGTGGGATGTCCTGAAAGACGCAGATGAAACCACCTTTCTGGAGACGTTATATTAACCATATCTGTCTATAACATAGTAGCGGCGACTGCACGATCCAAACGACAGATTTAGATTGGTCGCCAGAAGTACGACATTCAGTTGGCTCCCAACCAAACTGATATATCTGCTCTGCCAGCGGAAACATACACAACTCCGTTACCGTATCGAAGGATCGATCCTCGAAAGGTCCTAGTGAGATGGTAGCACGTGGTTGAAATCGTACTAATGATAACGTGCACCTTACTCTTAAAGAGATGTTAAGCAGAGCAGCCCTCTAGCGCACAATCAGACTTTCTCTCACATATCGTTGTAAATGAACGTTTCGAAAAAGACAGACCACAAAGTGCCTCAATTCCTAGGAGGTTTCATTACTCTGTCTTTACACAAAGTTGTATTACAAGTCATATCGCATGCTGCTTATGATCTTTCCAAAATAGTTTGTTCGCGAGATTCGTCCAAACTGGTCACAGGCATTTTTGGGGTTGCGAAAACTTATCAACAATACATAAGAACTGCAGACTACTGCGCATTGGTTCGGCGCATCACTAAAACTCGTTATCAATTCTCGTTTTTGCCACCCTGACTGGAAGGAAAGTGGGATGGACAACAGACGGCAGAAAACGTCATCTCCATATGTACTTTAGAAAAAACAGTAGTCCGCCGTAGCGATCTAAACTATTGTAGCGACCTCCTAGAAGAGCCTAATTTTTGTTGATTCAGCAAACCCTATATAGAAAGAGAGAAGGAAAAAGAAGGGGACGGGAAGGGACCTAACTACTGAAAATGACTACGTCTTTATTCAAACATTTAGAGAGATCATTAATCATAGGAGTTATAGGGAAACCGAAGCAGAACTCAATTACCAAGATCCCGATGGTTAGTCCAATGAGTAAGAATTCATATTATCCAGTTGTTTCTATAAAATTCCTCCACTGCTCTCGTCATGGTGACTAAACCCTTACAGTATAGTTCAAAATTTGGAATAAACAGCAAGCCAAGTTTTGACCCTGAATAACATCTTTCAAAATGAGAAATTTCAGTAAACATCTAGAAGCGTTGTCCAATCGTTCGATAGACTGTTTTGAAGCACAGCAATAAACTACTTAATAATAACTGGGTGACGCCGACTTAGTGCAGTGAGAATGTGGTTAAGTGGACCCATCATCAAAGAGAACACATCGGTGGCTTTCGCTGGTGCGCAAATGCCACACAATCATAAGAAAGAAAGCTGAGGAAGTCAGGATAAAGAGACTTGACCTGATTGACAGAAAATCCATACTTAAACTCAACCATTCATCATCAGTGTCTAAAACCCGTGAACGGGATTGGAGGCGGGAGTAAACCAACACCTGCAAGAGTTTTCTTGCAGCTTAATCAGTTCACATATAGTTCGGCCAAGCAACAGTAACTACACCGCCGAACTGCCAGCTAAGCGTCCACCCACAGATTCTGGGGGCCAGAAGAAAGACAAATATTGAAACCTGAATTCCTTAAGCGAAATTGTCATTTGTTCACCTTGCACCTGATGTCAGTCGGTTGCGGCAACGGTAAGAATACAAATAGACGGGCTATAAATCCACAGTAAAGCATCATAGTGAACGTCGGGAGTTGACTCGCTTTCTCTCAGGCAAGTGGTATATACAGGCTTAGAAAAGATCAACACTTATGATTCTCCACCTATCTTACTGACCTAACAGATACATTTTTAACGATAACTGGAGTTACGTCTTCCCTCCTTTTCATAATTTGTCTTGTTGAAGAGAAAAAACTTCATCAGGCTCATAATTCGACTGGTCACACAAAAATTAATTTGCACTGCCGACCTATCTTTAAATTACATGGAAATAAAAATGCGCCATATAGCCTATACAGGTAGCGACCATTTACAGAAGAGTACAACCTGAAACCAACACCTTGAAAACTTGCGGCAAGGGGAAGTCTCATGCCTGTGTAAGAGTGTGGTTTGAAAATCAAAGCGACCAAAGTACCCCGTGGGTATGCGATGCGAACACCAGACGCAATAAACTGTTTCAACTGTTCGGACTTTTTCAAAACTGACGTATTGGGCGAGAAGTATAGAAGGAAGGGATTCCACCAGTAATCCCAATACAGAGCTTCTCAAATAGGCTTTTACAATTATAACAAAAAAACTCGCCAAGAAACAATATGATGGAGTGCATGAGAGAGATCAGGGTGTTCGATAAGTATGCATGTTGTCAAAAAATCTAAGCTTGTCTTTCCACAAAGCATTAACACGCACCATATTGTGTGGTATGCCTATGCACATAAGCACTACGACTACTCATTATGAACTTCCTTTTATTGTAATGGATACAGGCGAAAGCTACCGTAAATGAACGAAACTGATAGATGAAAATTGCTTTATTAAGGACTATGAAAGAGCTATGACTCGGATACTCAGGGATTGGCCATAAGGTCAGACTGCCGCCGCTCCCGATATGATTTCCGTCAATTCACGAGTGATTGCCGCCTGTCTTGTTCGGTTGAAACTGAGAGTCAACTTATCTATCATTTCGCCTGAAAAAAATGTCAAAAGTGTAACAAAATACCCACCAGCATTTTTTGTTGCAGAATCCATGGCCGTCATTCTGGCAGACTGCTCACTCGCTGATGCCTCCTTTAGGGCAGAATAGATGAGCGAGGTAAGAAGATATTCGTTGTAGCATTTAAGCGTATCATCGTCAACAGAATCGTAGAGAGCGACTTTTTGAGAGCCTAAAATCTCTTCTACACTTAGTAAAGCCTGTGGAGTAGTTATGTATGCAACAACGGACCTAAAAACTATGAAACATTTAAGAATGCATTACTTAAACGTATTGTAGTACATCACGGCCCGGTCGAATTTGAAATCACTTTGAAGCAAGGACTCTGCAATTAAGGCTGCATCCTCAAAAGTGGGTGATTTTTTGCCCACGTCAGAAAATGACAAGAGGAACATGTCACGGAACTGCCTTGATAACTGAGCACGAGATTTATCTCCAACCAGAACGAGCCTTGCAGTCTTGTCCAGATCAGCAACAGAGTTAATAAGATTTCGAATCATCTGACTAAGTCAGCAAGCGTATTATACTCACTTTTACTATACTACTGTTGGCAGCCCCGCAGAGACCTCGATCAGAAGTAATGGCAATGAGAAGCGTGTTCGGTTTCGGCTGAACATCAGGTGCGCTCACATCAATACTCTCATAAAATGCTAACAATAAGTATTAAACAACAGTACCCTTAGCCCCCATTCCATAGGGACGTGCAGCACGAAGCTCTCGTTCCGCTCTAGAAAACTTAGATGTGGAAACCATTTTCATGGAGGCAGTGATTTTCTGAATATTCTTGACTGACCGCAAACGCACTGCGATATCCTTCAGTGTTGCCATCCCACATACTTGTTGTCTTTAAATTGAGTAAAAAAGCGGGTAATACCCTGATTTACCTAAAACCTGAACACCGGAATGCTGCAGAAAACAACATATTGCCAAAAATTCAAGTACCCGCGTAGCGATCACTGCCTCACTGATTTCCCACGGGACCAAATGTGTAGTAATGGTGAAGGTTCCCCACTTCACGTTCTCTCAGAATTGACCTATGTTTTTAAGAAATTTCTGGTCCTTCGACTTAGAGTTGTGTGCGTTTCTTCGCGCGGGTAGCACGAAATTTCGGTTGAGTTTTTTCTACCTCAGTGTCTGATCATATTTCTCGCCTATTGTTGCCTCGTGCATCGGAAATTGCATTGAAATACTGTTTTATATCACCGAATAACATACTGATTTATTACCTATTGAATTATTTGGGTTACATAGTATTCGTTTTTTCCAATTTGTCATGTCACTTTTTCTGAATTACTGAAAAATAACCGTTTTACGTCGCATATCGCTCGTTATTACCAACAGTTATCAGCCTTGGATCCAGCAGTGCTGGGACTCAACGGACACTGTCTGAAACAACAAACATCTGCAGCCATTATGGGTGTAAAATATCTGTATAAAACGGCATGCAGTGTTACCGGTGTCAGGAGCCGTATCACTCAAAGTGCACTGGCCTCAACGAACACCGGTACGAAAAGTTAGCTTCTCCATCTCCTAGTTATATCTGCTCGAGCCGCACGTTAGACGGAAGCCATCGCTGGCTGGTCACACACATCAAGATAGGATTTCGTGTAATCAGTAGACCGCAAATATCTCTGTAACTTTGAGGCCGAGGCGGTTTTTAAGTCTTCTAGGCTGCTATAATTTTGTGACGTGTTTCAGACCTTAAAACCGTCTGATTCTGTAGGTGAAAGTGTTTTTTGGTTTGATCTTCTGAGGGTGTGAGCAAGGAATGTGCGACATTCCAGTCGCCTGGCGATCAATCGGGAAATAACAGAAGTTGCTTTTCACGCTATTTCGGAAAATTGATGGTGGTGTACAATAAAATCGATGTCACTGACGTAGTAAAATCCGCTTATCTTGAAATTTGTGTACGTTGGGATGGAAACGTGATTATAGTTTCTACGACTGATTAACTGTTGTATCAGGAGGACTAAGTTTTTTATGAAGCCGCTAACGTAAGACACACGGGTGAACATATTGCATAGTACAAATATACGCAAAAACCGAGAAAGTCTGCTGTATTCTTCCAGTTGTAATTGGCATAGCTCTCTAGTAGCACACTGGAACACAACTGTTCCCTGAGTGATTTTTGAGTGTCCATTTTGGAACGCCCACCGAACTTCGTTGGGTATATTTCTGTGTATCAGTTCTCAGGCATAAATGCTAATAAAAATATTACACACCCTTTCTGCTACTCAAAAACGTTTTGGCGAGCCTACACCACCCTCGTAAATTTTGGTTTATCGAATCAACGCGGAACATTGCTTTGAATGCGTTCTTGGTGTCCTGCCGGATGGCTGAGCCCGTGTGTCGGATAAAGTCCTCGTCAACCCGAATCCGGTATCTGCAACTGTGTACACACAGTTGACGGCCATCTGATAAATTCAGCGTGAAAGACCACCTGATCGGCATCACAGCGATGGCTGTCGATCTGTACCAGTTAACCGCAGTGTCCGTATGGTAATTCTACTCCGGGATTCTGAACTCATCTCGGTTGCTTACAGCTCGTGAATGTTACAACGGAGAAGTCGTACACAGATGAGCCAGTCTTAGCACGTTCTACTATTTCACTCGCGAAGGCAATGATGCTGTTAAAAGAGGCCATTGCCGTGTGGCTGCCGGAGTCATGCACTTTTGAGAATAAATTATGGAGGGCTCCATAGTGATGGTTGAATTTGCCTACAGTGAGAGGCTGAAGCTGCGGGATAACCAGCCGTTGAGTTGGCAAGTTGCACTCTGTCAGCCACCGCTCATGAATTGGTACGTCACCTTTGTTTACGGAGATAAACACTGCAGAAATTCTTACTGTAGGAGTAGAAATTTTTCCGAAACAGCGACAGAATTTGTATGCATGGGAGCCACCTTGAACGGTGAGAGTGACACCCACATATACCATACATGACATCGATGACAAAGACGTCGTCATCATGTTGCGCACGAAACCGTAGTGCTCAAGGTGATTATTATGGATCCACCCACATTGCGCTCAGCTACTGTTTCAAAATTTAGTCGTGGAATCCACCCGTTTAGATGTTTTCGGATAAGATGACTTGGGAACGTGGTCATTTGATAACCAGTGTTCTTGACAAACGAGTCAACATCGACAACTTTACGTCGGTCCCATCAGTAAGTGGTTTGCATTTCAATCTCTCTTATCAGCCACCTACCGTGGGGCCACACTTTTTGAATGGCAACAGCTAGGACGTCTCGAGGGTGCGTCCTCTTTTCCAACCATCCACTGGCAATCCCCAGCCTATTGGTTGTGTGATTTATAAAGTGGGCGACATCGCACTGTGCAAGAATTGCCCACTCAGGCTTGATGCACAACCACGTTTGAACCTACGGTATGCGGTGTGAGGGTGCAACTTGATCTTCCCCATCGCTAATCATAGCCATTCTTTTGAACAGATAACGACCGAGAAGAGAGTTTGTCTTTTAGCTAACGTGACAAACGAACTTCTTCCACCTGTATGTTTACGAACTGCGTGAGGTACGTGAATGTAACACAATACTATGTCGCAGCCGAACACCACACAGGCTACCCTCATTTACGCAGCCATCTTGTCCACCACAAACATCTTCACCGCAGTGCCATCGCATTATTTTTCGAAAAATTTCGAACGGCCTACGTAGTGACGCATACTTCTCATTACGGACGTACTGGTACATCCCCGGTCGACCGTGTCCCATGATATCTGTTACTAGGACCTAGTACAACTCCCAGCATCGAAAGCATGGGGAAACGTTTAATGATATACCCTTGCCTGTTTGTCCCGTTGGTGGAATTCATATTCACAACACACAACACATCTGCTTTTGCTGGGCAATGCAGATATGCTTGTGTCTCTATTCCGCATGGGATGCACCAAACCTATCGCACTGATCACCGACAGCATTTCCTCGAGGTTATCTAATGTTCAGTTACCATTCTCACATGACAAACTGCGTGGGAATTGCAGGCTCCAACTTGCAGCGGATGTTCTCAACGTCAGCGGACGTGAAAAACTTCCCGTAAACATCCGCTACATACTGTTTAATGTCAGCAATCGGTGTACTGTATTGGACTAGGCTACTGCATTCGTTCAATTCACTTATGGTGAGTCCACGATTTGTAGGATGGGACTCATATACCAGACTATTCAGGGGGCGGTTGTGTTCTGACTCAAAAGAGCTCATAACCAGACAGGCATTTCGTCGGACTACATGAAATCTTGGGCCGCAACATGTATCGAGTGAACTGGATTTTCAAAACTAACAACTGTTAACCCACTAGACACGTCGCAAATCTCTGCACGTGCTGCTAAGCCTCTTGTATTTTGTACAACGGTAATGAATGTAGATGACTTTTAGGGTACCATACCAACTTACCTTATCGTACGCGAAAACCGTTTTCGACCTACGACTCGTCGCACGAGCGTAAATAACGTTCACATCGACCATGTACCTCTGAAGGCTATCCCGAAACTGTGAGAAAGTGCGGAATTCACCATTCTCAAACATCTCGTTTGAAAGCCCCAATATAATCCATTTCCTGAGAAGAAAAAATATTCTGATGTGATGAATATTATATGCATCATCGTATGTTAAGGCACACATTATTCTGATAACCGTGTATAAAGATTGCCACATGCAAGCAAGCACAACAGCAGCCATACCGATTTTCAAGAGACACACGACGAGGTCGTCTTCAACTAACGGAAGGTTAAAGCAAACAGATGAGTCCATGACACAAATTCCGGCTATTTTGATTTCTGCACCGTGTACCATGCTAATAAACCGGAATATGCGGTAAAATAATTTTCCCATCTAAGATAACTGGAGAAATCACGGTCTATGACTACCATTCAAGCACAACAGGTGGAGTGACGCAAAAAACTGTGACTACAAATTCAGAACTCTTCTTAGCTCTACACCTCTTTAAATTCTTTCCATGCGTAGTAAGATGAATGAGTTCCGGCGGACTCCGTTCGAAATGAAGGTGGAACTTCAGTCTCTGAATGAGCGCATATCGATTGCCCCCTGGTGTTGTAATCACCAAAAAGTGAGTTGCTCTGTCAACTGCACATGCAGAGGAGGAGGCAGTAAGAATAAAGCGGAAATTTGTCAGAGAAAGAAGAGTTGACTCATAGGGTCGCCGCCCCACAATATCTACAACCTAGCTAGATAAATCAGTCCTAGCGTCTTCATTCTCCCCGGACGTCATAAACCTCGTACCCGCAAGTAGGCTGCGTGCAACACAAGTCAATTGACCTTTTAGTAGCTCTGTCAGAGATTTGTAGCCTCGAGGCCGTGGTGGAAAAACAGTGGCTTTGACGTCCGCTGACGCCCATCCGAAAGAAGTGTTTTTCGATCGCTGTTGGCAAGAGAGGGTGAAACGCGAGCAGCGAACTAAGACTAAATCACGAATCATGGCAGACCAGGAGCTACAAATGGAGACTGAGGTCTTAGTTTTTGCTCACGAATTATCCCCGCAGATTTGTGTGCCTAATCCAGAGAGTGCCTGCCTGGTCATCACAACGGTCGGCGTCAAGCACAGACATGAGTACCGAGAGCATCGAAACCGCACAGAATGAGCGGTTGTGCAATTATTCTTCAGCATCATCTCCCGAAACCCACGGTTATCGGTAGCTTTCAGTTCTCTGATAAATATGACGTTTTATGGCCTCGACTAGCACTGAGTGGCCAGGATTCGTTCCTACTGAGCGTTATTGTGATGCTCAGAATTAGGGACTTCGAATAGCCCTAAGAATCGTACTTGAATTGAAACCTCCCACGCAAGTAATAAGGCGAAGACCTGGTACTGGTAGCAGTAAGCAATTGTTATTCATGGATTGAGACGCCGAATTTATTGATATACAACAGTAGTAGAGAAATCACAGCCTGTCATTGGCTGATCTTATTAGCACGCAACACCATAAACTGTATGTTAATTGGTGGAATACGGAACAGGTGAATTGACGAATAACGGAAGGCACAACACTAAGACCGTTCGTTCAATCCTGATGTTGTATCATTAACGCGATATTTGGATTGGCCGTCTGTCAGATCTTCTGTTGTGTCGGGGTTTGGATACTCGGTGAATCGGGATTTTCATCACAGTTGTCTATCGTTTCCCCTCGTCCGACCTCTCCGACGACGACACTCTTCTACCAAGTTTCGACAACTTCCTCGGGTTACAAAGTATTATTGGCTTGCTTATTATGGATGTCTTCAACGCACCTAAGATAAACTGGACATCACTTTCTTGCTGGGACTGTGGAAGCGGATTCTCGACTTCTTTATTGACGCAAGATACGACGAAATGCGTGGATACAGCACGTCAACGCCCCGAAGCAGTATCGTTATAGTCAGATTCCTTTTCTGCTTGACCTAGTTATCACTATCGAGAAACACGTGGTAGACCGAGTGATCATCAATCCGCCACTTGGACACAGTGAACACTCTCTGCTATTCTTAGTCTTGCCTGCTACCGGCTACAACAACCAGCAGAAAGATCCGCAATTCAAAATTATAAACAGGCTGGTTCTAACAATCTGAGAACCCATCTACGTTCGCTTCTTTTCAACCGTAACTCCGTTGACCAGGACTGCTGTGCGCTTCGAAGCGCGATTCAGAACGTGGACGAGTTCTTTTCACTGCGCAAACTGTGTACTTTTTCTTTTCGGCATCTTCTCCGCATAGGCGAGAAAGCGCTTAGAACCTTTCAAGGGTTTTATATAAGACAGCTCGTTGAGTATTCTAACCAGATCGTGTATGCCATCATGAAGGAAGACATTAGCTGTTGAACGTGTCCAGCGCGCGGCTACCAATCTAGTTGCGGTCTTAAGAAATGTCCCGTACGAGTCTCAACTTGAGATTCTGGATTTGTATCCATTCGACGATTCTGCGGTGAGGTAATTCTCGCGCGCTTCTTGAAGTAGGTCTCGTGAAACAGCTTTTCACTGTAGCCAGTGGCGACGGTGGGCGAATGCGTAGCAGAAAGCTTTTCAAGCTCCTTCCTTGTACCTTCCCTAAGCAACAGCTCTTTTGTTAAAGCATTATTAGAAATTGAACGAACCACCTTTTTGGAGCAGTTATTAGCGCTTCTAGGGCTAGTTTCCATGATTTGATTGATAGCTATTCACCTAAAAAACCATTACGCGGATAAAATTACTCTGTTCTCGGTATTGGCTGTAATCACCGAGGGCGATGTTAGAACAACTTTTCAATGATTGCCTTTCGGTTCAACAGACGCTCTCTAACAGTGAACAAGAAAAGCCTACTGGATCCGGAAACCTTGGGCCCCTGCCTCGAACCCGCGTACCAGTCACTGAATCGCTGAGTCAGTTTTCCAGCAGCCGTTGGGAGCCGCTAGTGCTTCACAGCCAAGTAAACCGCTGAAAAGATTCCAATTCTGTTTCAAGTCCAGGACTTGGTCAAGTCCTTCGCCAGTTGCTAACCTGATGCCTGAGTAATGTGATCCGGAGATTGACCAGACTGCGTTTTCTGTTGATGCGAATGCGTTCAGTAGTGATCTACGGACATGTATGAAAGGTGAGTATTATCACATCCTGGCTGTCATGATCGGTAAGACGTAAATCCTACTGCCGTTTGTATAAGTAGAAGTAAATTTGTTCCTATATTTTCCTATCTCTCTACTGAACGCATCTACGCCCAGGGCCCAAACAATATTCTCTGGCAATTTTTTGCACGAGCTGACAATCCGGCCAGTGAAGTTAAATTGGACAACCAATCATAATCTCTTCGTGAGTCGGAGACCTCCTAACTCCCTGCCCTCACCCACAACAAACAAACATGCTAGAGGACTTTTGCCTTCGTGGTGGTTAAGTTTATGTACTTCAGTATGATCCCTTCTCACCTTACGGCGTTCGAGCAGGGATTCATTCGACTAAATTAGTCGGTGTTGTTAGCTGAGGGCCTTCGTTCCCCAATGTCATGTATGTGACGACCTGTTATCCTTTTTTACCAAGGCAATATCCTCTTTGTGATATTGTGGTGGATTGTGAGGTCGGAGGTGCGAGTTTTCGAACGCTCGGCCGAATGCCTCAACGTGAGGGGAGGTACGTTCGAAAACCTGCCGCGATCGAATCAAGAACAACGTGCGCGATCGGATGAGTCATCGCTCGACTGGATCGGACCAACGGGCGAGGCAGGGCAGGCAAAATACGACAGACGGCCGGATCGGAGGCGTGGTTTTTCCAACATTCAGAGGAACATCTCGACACGATGTTGGGATACGGTCAAGGCCAGCACTGGGTGGATGGCGGACAGCACGAGCAGCCGGACGAGCCAACGCGCAACGGAATCGGACAAACAGACGAGGAATGGCAAGCGAAAAACCCTCCGATAGAAGGCACCGGTCACGCACGTAAACCGGTTAGAAGTGCACACGACGTGTGAACGGAAACCGGGGGGTGCTGCGGGATGGAATTGCGACTTATAAACGAGAGAGCGCGCGTTGCATGTGACTAGCGATTTGGACAATAAAGATTGTGCCTTGTTGGACGCCTTCTCACTACAATATGGTAACCAAGCTGAGACACAAGGTTATGTGTGCGAGTGGAAATTGGTAGTCGTCTGTCGGACATCGGATACAGGAGGTTTCACGTCATCGCCTTGTACACAAATTGTAAAAATAATAATAATTAGCGGCTGACGGGTTAGGAGAAGATATTAACAATGGCGCGGATGACTTGAAATCTGATTCAAATATAGATCCTGTTAATTTCATCCCACACTTCTGCTTTATTGGTGCTCTGCACATCCAATTTACACACGACTGCCGCCGTTCGTTAACAAATGGTTTATTAGTTTATCAAGTATTCTTTCTTCCACGGAGTGTAATATCCGTATTTGGGGGTTCAAAAGCTGTATTTCATAATGTTTGGACCTATCGACAATGACTCGCGTCAGATCTCAGACTGTTGGGACTCAACGGATATTCACCGAAGCAGCAAGCACTTGCGACCCTTACCAGTGAAAAATATCCGCGCAAAACTGTCTGCAGCGCCGTCAGTGTTCGAAGCGGTATCACTCCGGTTGCACTGGCCACAGCGAAGACCAGCACACGCGGCCCGGCTATTCATATCGCTTTTGTGTGCATAGGCTGTAGGCTTCAGCAGTAGTACAAGTGCGGCTTTGCTACTGACTGGTCAGCCACACATCACGAAGAATGAATCAACGCAGAAAACCTGAATATGAATGCAGGACTCTCCCAGCTCTGCATCGCCAGCTTCTTCCGTGGGGAGTAAAATGGACGAGTCGTGACAAACCCTTGCTGAAATAAACTTGAAACTTCAATCTTTGAGTGAGTATATTTTTCTTGCCCTGTCTGGTGATGCAATCCCCAAGATAAAATTTGAACTGTCAACTGCTCTCGCAGAGGAAGTTGCGCTAAAAATGAAGGTAAAGGTGTTCATAAAAAGGTTTGTCTAATGAGGCCGCTTCTTCGAAAAATCTTCAATTGAGTTAGCTATATAAACGTCAATTCCTTCTTTCTTCTCGGATGTCACAAACCTTGTGCTCTCAGACGGACTTTTTGCCAAGTACACCAAAATGTCACCCGGTATTTCGGTAACCTTGCATGTCATGTCCGGCTCGAGACAAGGATGGGGAGAACAGCGGCCTTGTACTCCGCCCGCCCCAACCTAAAAGGCATGTCTGTCGATCGCCTACCACAAGAATGTGAGAAGCGGACTGAAACCGCAACGCAAATCGTGTATGGCCGCAACATATTATCGCAAAGTTGGGTTACAGTTTTTTCTCTGACATTGTTCAATCGTGTTTCTGAACTCCCAGGAGAATGCTGCGATATGGCTGCTGTAGACAGCAGTCCGGCGACTGGCCCTCCAAACGTGAACGCGGGTGTTTGGACAACGGGATCCCTCGAAGTCCGTCCTCTGTGTTACCTGCTCCGAAATCTGTTGACTGACTTTTTACGAAATTCTTCCTCCCAAGATTTTGGGACGAAAGAATCTTTCTGAGGCCAAAGTCCCCGAATCCGACGGTATTTTCTTGGCCCGCGCCAGCAGTTTTTCCTTTTGATGGTCTCACAACAACACATACGCTGTCTTCTTCAAATCCCAGCCCTTGACAAAAAGGGCGTCAGATTTGCTGTCAGTATAAACTTGCGAGCACCCTCTCAAAATTTCAAATTGGTGTTGATAAAAATGCCGCAATTTGTGGCATCGAGAATGCTAGTCAAGCACCCTGTGAAGCCGCTGACGCACGTACAGGCGGTGATATCTCTTCTGTAGCCGCAAAGAAGGGCCATCGGGCTAATTTTACAGGACAGACCGGGTCCAGTAACGTTACATCCCCAGTCCTGTCCTCAAGCATTGGTTTGATCCTCAAGTTCTCCTATCACCCCCGTTTTCATTTCTCGCAAAAGCGAACAAGAGAGTCAGTCCTCAGCCGCATGTATACGAGCTATCTGAATTTGCTGAATAAGTCACCGGGAGGCAGGCGGTTAGTTTATGGAAGCCAACTGCACATCTTTTCTTTTAAAAGGACATGGCTCACAAATGATATCGACAAAGGTTGCCGATGTATCGAGGCGCTCAGTCTACCTTACGTGGAATCCTGCCAACGACAAAAGTTAAATGGACTTCCAGTCCTCTGATAAGTGGGACCCATTGTGAACTCGAATGGAACTGCGTGTCCATGACTAGTTCCCAATGGGGTTAATTAATCGTCCTCTTTCATCCAACACTTCTAATGATGGTACCCTTCCCAAAAACCTAGAGTATTTCCTAGGATTACAGCGTTCCTCCATATACTTAGCCTGTATGACTTCAATGTACCCACGACAAACTGGGCATCGGTGTCCTTAAGGGAGTGAGAAAGCGGTTCCTCGCTTTCATCTTCGATGTTGATATGAGGGAGAGCGTAACCACTTGTCAGCGCCCCGAACCAGCCTCGTTCCTGTTAGATTCAGCCTTAACTGGGTTTTACTGTAGCTGGATCTACAGCCTACGGGCTCGTAACCAGATGACAAAATAACGGTCAGTGATACGGCGGATGATAGAACGGCGGTCAGTGGTGATGAACAACGGCTGACAGAGTATAGACTGTACATTCTCAACTTCATATTCAACCCAATCAACGTATATTGACGCGTGAACACGGGAAAAACACGTCTCCAAGTAGAAGATTCTTTCATATCACTCAGGATTTAGACATGGTCACAAACTAGTTTCTACCTAGAGTTTGCCCGCAAGCAATACACGAGGTCAGAAGGGGGACGAAACAAGGATCCGAACAGAAATGATGCCCCATGTAGATAATAAGCGTGTGGATGGGGCGCCGAAAACTGGCATGATGTCCGACAACGCTAGTAAGAGACGAAGTGGCACACGACCATGCCGACTGTGGAGTTATCTCCTGACGGAAAAGTGATAAACCTCTTGCAAGGCAACTAAAAAGAATGTCTTCGAGGATTTGCAGACTTTCCAAAAGAGTCGGTTCGTTGGCAATCAGGGCCACGCGGCAGTGTGATCAACACGCCGCTACTTTCACAAAGTAACCACTGTCTGTTTGTTTTTCATTCTGTCTGTTGCTGGTTGAAACAACAAGAAAAAATTCATAGTTCGGAATTCCAATCGGAGTGCCTCAATTCCTCGAAGAAATACCTAGATTCATTTTTTCCTGATTGCCATTTTGTGGACCATTCAAGGTAATTCAAGGTAATTCAAGGTTTCAATGGTATAAAATGCAGTCAGCTTTACAATTACCACAGGATGGAAAAATGTGATGTGCGCACAATGAAAAACAAGAATGCGTCTGTGAGTTTTTTTTCTTTCATACAGAATTTAAGCACTGTGTGGGGGTTCAATTTTGGTTGTGTAGATAAAAATGAGTCTAGATTAGTTTTGAAAATATTTAAGTTGGGTGAGTGAACGACATCTTGGGGTAGAGAATTCCAGGCGAAACACACGCGGACTGCAAAGAAGTACCTCCGGCTGTTCCCTCGCGAGTGCGGTACTGCTAGCAAATAATCGTGAGTCCTGCTAATTCGCGGTTCTCGCCGGACAAAAAGTTTTTGGAGCGGGTGGTTCGGTGTGTGTAATATGTTGTATGTAAGGATCAAATCGCCTCTGATGCGGCGATAGCAGAAGTCAAACAACTTAAGACTTTCAATCCTCTCCTCATATGGTTTGCTCTGGAGTCCAGTCACCAACTTGGTAGCTCGGTGGTATATTCGCTGTAGCAGAACTATATCCTTTTGAAGCCATGGTGACCAGACTTGGACAGCATATTCCATCGTTGGTCTGATATACGTGTTGAGTATACTGGGCAGCGTCTGTCTTGTGAATCTACCGAAGATCCGTTTCAACAGTGCCAGGATTTTTGAAGTCCGCTTGTAGACAGCAGTACACTGTAATGAGGTCTTCAAGCTGCTACTAATCCAAACACCCAAGTCCTTTTCGTCAGTAGTCCATGCAAGACGATGCGGACCCAGTGTGTAGGTGAATTCAACACATTTTCCTATGTTGAGCATTTTGCATTTTTGAAAATTGAAGGGTAATTTGTTTCTCAATGACCAATCATATAGTGCGTTGAGGTCCTCCTGCAAAAGTACACAGTCTTCGGAGGTGTGTATACTCGCCCATAACTTGATATCATCTGCAAATAAGATAATTTTACATCGAACAAGGTTTGGTATGTCGTTAGCGTAGATTAGAAAGAGGGTTGGCCCAAGAACCGATCCTTGAGGTACTCCACTTGTGACCGCAACTGGCTTCGATAAAGCACCGTCGACTCTGACTTGAATAACACGGTCCATCAGGTAGTTCTCTAACCAAGCCAATAGTTTACCCGTGACACCGTGTTGTTTTAGCTTCTGTAAAAGTATGCTATGGTTGACACGGTCGAAGGCTTTGGACATATCCAGGTAGCAAGCATGGATGGGATTGCCGTTGTCTATAGCCAGCGTCCAGTCATTGAGAGTTAGGAGGAGGTTAGAGAGGCAGGAGTGACTCTTTCTGAAACCATGTTGTGCAATAGAGAGTATGTTATTTCCTTCAAGATAATCGTCACTCAGTTTGAAACGCAATTTAGAAAGCAGACTTATTCGTACAGCATGAATAGGGCACTTTATTTTATCTCTCACGTTCAATCAGCATTAAACTTTACTGGTGATAGCGGCGAAACAGAGAAAACCTCGTTTAATAGAAGTGTACGTTATATCGTCACATTTACGAGCGGCAGAATCGTTTTTGTGTGCATAGACGAATGAGCTTTTGCTCATTGAAGGAGCGACCAACCGGAACGCAGCTTACGTTGTAGTACGACTGTGGGGCACATATGCGGCCACGGCGCGTGTACAAAAATTCCCATTTATTCGCGAATCACAATTGTACTAGTAGCGCAGAGGACCCAAATATTCTTCACACCGCTCGAAATGGATGTTTGTAAGCAATCCGCAGATGCACTAAATTAGTGCAAAAGAAAATCCCTCGAAAATTTCGCCTGCACAAAACATTCATTTGAGCTCAAGCGCCGTTTGAGAACAAATAAGCCCTCAGCCCTTACTCTGCGGTTTCCCGACAGGAAGAATTCTTCAGGTTCCTTAATTGTGGCCAAGTTACTCGAGGATTACTAGTCAGCAGTCCACAAGATTTTACCACCAAAGTGGCCCCCTACTGTATCACTGCAGAGCTTTATACAGCCAATCCTTACCGCTGAATTTTTTGTATCAAATATTTAAGACCTTTCACACAGGGTTGATTCTCGAGGAAGCAGCCACCAGCCTGGTAGAACTCCTCCGTAGGTTTTTCGGACGAACACTTTGGACTGGCGTTTTTAGCTCATGGAAGAGAACTACGACCATGCTCATCTTCAGGGCGGGTAAACGACGTCCTTATGCCATCTTCTGAATAAACAGCCTCACTGTCATTCCATGTAAGTTAAAGAGTGCTTCATAAAGCGTGCCAAATTCAGACACTCCTTATCGAACAATGTTTTCTCCTCCAACTAACACTGCCTACTCCTTTACCTGTCGTGCTTGATAAATATACAGAACTCAATGGACAATCTATGGGGGGACAAAGGTCTGGGCTAATCTCAGATGGTGTCTCCTTTGAGTTCACAGGGTTGTTGACCATGTCCTACAAGCCGCATCAGACACACAGCAATAAGTTATATTATTCTGGGCGAGAGTCTTCGGGAAACTGACTCCTTGCTGAACATCAGAACTTCTAGAGTCATTATTGGGTCACACTTCGTCTCTGTCAAGGATTTATGCAAGGATTCCTCAAGAATCAGTGGATATTTGTCTTGTCTATATCAACTACCTTCCAGGCACTATATCCGGCAACGCTCTTTCATACGTCGATGAACTAAAAATCTGGAATTTCGTTGACCCTAGTACACTGCAGATTCATCTTGAAGCGATCAGGTGTTGGTCGGACGATTGCCCCCACCCATTTCAAAAAATTACAGTGAGTGTGCACGCTTGTCGCTCAACTGGAAAGCTGAGGATAACTTCGTGTTTCGTAGTTTGATCAACGCAGTGGATATCATAAAAATTGTTTTGAAAATGAATCTAGGCATCTGGATTCCGTTCTACTTATCATTTAGTCACCACCATAAGATGTCGGTAAAAAGGGGGTTGCCACTTTTGTTGTAATTAGGCGCGATTTCCCTCACGTAGATGGTTGGCAGCTTCCTATTCGCATTAGCCTGTCGCACTTACAAAATCCAGAGGACGCCTGCGCTCGTCCATCACCGCAAGTGGATTGCACCGGATCACTTGCGGTTCTACCTGTGCACCACTTATCCGCTGTGTACCCAAAGGAAGAAGACCGGTAAGTGTGTTAGTAATGTCTTTGTGTCCAGTCGGCCATTGCTGGAATGCGCGTCAATCCGACTAGTCACGGGCTTAGGAGATCTTGCGTACGTGTCTGAGTTTGAAATTCCTGATTTACGTCCACTGGCATATTAGCCACTTGGCAGTGAGCCAATTCCCATAAACCTCATTTTTATGTTAAGACTCTTTCTTGTAACGAACGATGACGACTGACCAGAATATACGAGAAAGGACCACAAATCTCATCCCCGGACCTCCTCGGGCAATAGTTGTTTTCATATAATGTCATTAGGCAGTGGAATGGCCTTCTTTCCGAAGTCGTCAGCTTTACTTCCATAGATCATATCAAAACATTTAAACTTTACCAAACCGGATTAGTGACCTCACCCTTTTCTTGGTGTTCAACTTAATCTACATGAGCGACGCTGCGTTCTGTTTTTACTGTCCATATTTTTAGGTCAACAGGCGCCTGGTTGACGCCAAGCAAACCAGACAGACTGGATCTGGGTACATTGAGTTCCGTCTGTCAAACCCGCACGATAATCGTCGAATGGTTGACCCGGAGTACAAGAAATCGGTGCCCACGGCGATGGCAGTGATAAAAATTGTGTAACCACAAATTTAGAAAGTTTTCACGTCATATTATCTGGACATGATAAACTGGTTTCTAATGAAATAAGCATTTACAGGGGCTAACCAGTCGTGAACGCATGTGCACCTGCTGGTTACGATGCATGGTTATATTACATAAGCTTGGCGTCTTGAAGAGAGTGCACCTTCTGTGAGGGCCGAAATGACAAAATCTAATCGTAAAGTCGCTTCGTGAGCATCCCAACAATACTAACTTCTAGGAGCTCTGCTGTGACACCACTCCATCTTTGGAAAACTGTCGCACGCGGTGTAAGAGAATACCTGCATCAGTTGACTTGAATTTCTCCATTTTCGTTGGTAATTTTCGTCAGCTTAGCTAGTCTTTGATCTGTGTTCTCCTTTGTGGTCACGGTATTACACGTGAGGATTACGTTTTCTCTCAGCTGTAGGCAAATCGATGGAGAGGTCTCGTCAGATTCAGCCGGTCTATCTAAGCACACGAGTAAAATCACATAACCTTTTCTGTTACGTGTCTATACACAGGTTAACGGGAGTTCATCTTTTTCGAACGTAAAGCGCATACGTGCAAGGTTAATCTGAAACAGTTCGCATCGGTGTATGAAGGATAAACGCAGAACATTTTACTAGGAAACTCCCCAATAGTCTACTGACAGCCACTTGCCTGCCACTGGCCTTCCTCCCTAATATCGGCGTACCCGTGACAAAATATTCTGGTTGTGTACTCACCCGATAGACTCCGCCACTGTCATGTGACATATGTATGACTACCCGACTCCCAGCTTTGGAAAACAGCCCGACCACTGACGCACTGCGTTGAGATTCCGCTTAGAACACGAAAGTCTATCATTCGCTACATTCTGGTATCATGTACACACATGAAGGAGGGCAGTTGAATAGGTCCTTCACAGGAAAAATGAACAACAAAAGACACAGCATGGTTCGTTGCAGAAGGTCCGTGGTAACCGCGAACACAGCAAACAGCTCACCGCTCACCCTCACGATATGATGTTGCTTGAGAAAATGTATAGAATCCGTTTGCATAGTTGGCTGCCGGGGTAGGGCGCTGGATACAGCGAGGATGTTGCGGACTCTTTACTGGGACTTGAACGAGTGTGACAAATGCCGCTGGTAAGTTAACGAGATGTCGTGGTCCAGAATGGTATTACTGCACCCTCATCTCATGTCGAAGCCAGTCTTTCCGCCTTCTGTGAGCGAAAAAATTATGGTGAGACCTCCGCGCTGGAGCGTGACTTTCACTAGTTCGGTTACTTGCATGAAGGTTGGGTGAACGTGTCTCGGTACTCACCAAATGAACCAAGCCCTACCCGTGTGTGAAAGCTTTTGCATGCAAACCTCTTGTGATTGATGTTTTGCTTATGAGCCATAGAGTCATCGGTGGTATTCGATACGAATATGCGGCGAATTTTTCAACAAACAAGGAGAAAATTTGGATCACCAATCATCTGTTGGGCAGCCTTTGTGCCCTGCCAATAGCACCCGGTGACCAAGGCTTGGTTTTTTACGGCCTCCAACGGGTGGGCGATAACAAAAAGATGTATTGACAAGGCCAACACCACGCAGACCATAAATGACAATTCCCATATTGTGAGGTCGTCCAGCCAGATTGGCTTCAAACCAGCTCCAAGGTATGGATTTGCCGTTTCGCTGAGACTGCATTGATTTGTTCGTGGTCAGACTGGTGGCGTTCCCTGTGCAGAAAGATTGATTTTCTTCACCAGTTCGTTACGCAACGAGAGATTTTGCAAGGCCATTTGGAGACAGCTTCCAGACCTGAGGTATTTGTGCCCCATCCTCCAATGCCCACGGTAGTGAGCATGCAGGAAGCAGTAACCAGCAGTAACCAGATGCGCCCGAATCTACTGGTGGTCGTCAGCTGCCTTACGTAACTTCATTCAAAGGTATTTGATGTCTTCAAATTTTATCGTTTTGTTGAGGCTACCTGCTGCAGTGCCTGTGCCTGGGGGTGCCAGATGAGATCGAGGCAGTGAAGAACAACATTCAGCAACGCACAAAGTATCGTAGGTATTCACTGCTACCGGATACCCGGGAGATGTTGCGTTAGCCCCAAGGTTGAAACGTTCTCGGTTCGGTTGGTTAAATCAATTACCACCGGTCTATCGGAGGTGCTTAGCGTGTTAAATTTAACGGGGCAGATTACGCGGTAATGGCGAAAGCCGAGTATACGTGTGTGGTGTTCTCATTTTTTCCACCTCATGCCTTACTGCCGCATCGGACCGCGCCGCACATTTTTGTTTGATTTGACAAATATCTACCGATCCAATTATTTTGATTGAACGCCACTAAAAAACACATGTCAGCTATTCCCATGACATTGATGATTTTGTTTTTGGGTTAAAAGTTAGCTCCCGTGCTTTACACCAACAGCTGCGTTTGAAATGTTTTGATTATCACTCAATACTGTTAGGCATCGCACGGGCACTGTGAGTCTTCGGTGAGTTTAGTCCTGGAATCCAATAGTTATTTGTGCCGAGATTTAGTGTAGTTCAATCTATCTGCGAAAAATGGTCCCTTCATCCTTCACCAAGTTCTAAGTACTCTTGCTAGCTAAACTCGGAGTGTGCCCAGAACTTGTAGAAGTCTCAGGTGGTTGCTTTACCGCAACATCCGACCAACTTTGGGTAGACCTAACGACTTTCTAGTGGTGGGATGCGTGCAAGTCCCACCGAAGACGTGACAAGTGGTTACCGCACACGTGAAGTCTGACACACTGCCAGCGTATGCATTCTTAGGCTCTGGCTCAGACGTCTCTGCAATGAAATAGGATCTACCCGAACATATCGGCATCTCAGCTACCCATCCATCCTGTCAGTCACAACTCTGAGTGGGTGAACTATAAACCCTCGCAAGAACGTGAGTCTGAGAATTGTTTCCTCGAGTTGACAAGAGGCTTCTAATGTGAACGATGCTTACTCAGTGACCATCCACCTGCCTAACCTCTCCCGTCCATGAGGGAGGTCACCAAAAATACGACTGCATTTGAGGAATTTTTCGTTTGATAAAAGTCATGATGAAGAAGGCACCGTCCTTACCAACTATGATGTACCGGAGCTCAGTGGGCCATGAACCAAAAACCTGGAAACTGCGGACAACCCAACACGGTCGGATTGTTACTTGACAGGGCTGGTGGCGGCGCCGCCCGAAAAAAGGGCGCAGAGGATAGCCCCAGTGACTTATCTCTTTCTCGATGGAACTGATGTGACAGATATGGCTATGAGACCCATTACGTCCGCTGCAAATCAAACAAGTACCACACATAGTTTGACATCCCAAAATCACTGGCCACAGGTGAGGTCGGAATGCAACCCAACGGATAGCGCATCTCGTGAAGTACGCGGCCAAGGAAGAATTTCAACGTGGTTGACTGGTCCTGTATTTTCACGGCTACCGGCCATGGTTTGGCCTAAAATGTCTGCTACCGTCAGTTAGTCCCCAGTGGGGGGAGGCGACCCTGTACGGAGGCGAATGGTGATACCGCAGTCGAGGCCTCTCCGTCAAGCTTGCCTGAGTTTCTCAATACCATATCCCAGTTGCAAGAATCCAAGTCCTACCGACCTTTTGCAAATTGTCAACAAGATGATGTTACTATTAATGGGGGTCATTTAAAATCGGACGAAGTTCAGTATGCTAAGTAAGATACCCGTCTGGATCAGAAAGATGGCCCAGCGGAAGGATCACCCCATTTATGAAGTTGCAGAATTCCTGACAAAAAGCTCACTTATCGAAGGGGACTTCGCTTCTTAAGTGAACCACAATTCTGACTAATGTAGCGATACGATGGAAAAACGGCTGATGGTGGCTAGTGTGGTTTTCAGGCTGGAGTATCCAGGAGTTCCTCCCAGGAGTGATCATCAACCATTGTCATACGCTTAAGAGACACTGGGGCGTGTCGTACGCCTTTTTATCAACATAGCGACGAATTTGGAATTTTTAGGGTGCAAATTTTATTTAGCGCTCCGTCGTGGTTGATTTCACCGACATCCTCTGAACGTCATCTGGAGCATACAATCGCTGGCCCCTTGACCGCCCGGAACGAGTGAAAGCTGTCTGACGCCAATTTGTCAACGTCAGTCCAAACCAATTTCTTCAGTCAGTTGGCCGAAGGAAAGCAGTTTACTGAAGTGTGGTTGCGTCTTGACTCGCTTTAACAGAGAGCTGCCCACCTTGAAGTCGCGCACTCCATGAGCACGGACTCATTCCTCATGGTTTGAATGCGTTTGAGTGGGAGACAAAATTGCCCCACCAATCTTTATTCCATCAATGAACCAAACGTCCCTGCTGTGGACAGACAACTAACCCGATGAATAGTTAGATTGGGTCATGTCTTTGTCAATAGCAAATTACCACAGAGGCACGCCCAACCGCGTCATAGTACACCCTATGCCAGCCATTTGGGAGGTGGGGGGTAACGACGCGTTCTCGGGTCGCTTTTTGCTGAACAAATCCCCGATGATGGAACCATGTTCACTCTCCTTGGCTCGATGAAAAAAATAGTAAGTAGTAGAGGGTTGGTGCATGTTGTCTGACGTTCGAGACAGGCTGGAATATTTCACCCAGTCATATTCTGCTTCTACGAATTACTCGTGGAATTTGTCTCAGGCAGACCACAGTACGACTGTCTAAATGAAGGCAGGAGCGAGCCATTTGTCTGGCTGGACTCTATGGAGTCGCCGGACAAAACGGCACCTCTCTACTCCCAGATGTACGACAGAGGTGGCCAGAAGATGAAAGTAATTTCCGGTCGAGGAACCCCGTAATAATAAATTGCGACCCCCTGTCAGAAAATGCATGACCATCAAGCGGAGTACTTAGCTGTGATGCTGGCGAAAACGGTCCAATGTTTATTGCCATAGTGAAGACAAAGTGTGGAGAAGTAAAGCAAAATATCAGGCGTATGCGCTTTCCAAAGGAGGGAGTGAAGAAGATAGAATGAGTGTAGCCGCACTTAGTCCGTTTTGAAGGTACATAGCGTGAGCCATGAAAAACTGTTTGCCATTGAGCGTGCTGTATAATATCGGACTCCTACGGAATTCAACCGGTGGACGTCATAGGGAAAGAGTATTTGTCACACTGTAGTAATTTAGGTTTATTGTCGTGCTCCGTCTGATAAAATTTGGTGTTGCGACCCCCTGAGAGAGAAAGGCACGAACCAACACAAAGGCCGCCAGCTGTACCTCGATCACGAACGGAACGCAGCGATATCGCAAACGACAGGAATGATCGGAACTCAATTATTCGGACTCAACTCCCACAACTTAGAACCCACAACAAGAAGGGAAAGAGATGGCCTTCGAACGAGCTTTATTCGCCGCTCAGCTCAAAGGCAGAACAGTGGCTCACAGCGGCTGTGTTTACAGGTTTCCGACAATCTTGGTCTTAGGGCACTCAACGGACCAATCAGGGGCAGGCACAAAATTCGAATTTTTGAGATAAAAGACGGGCATTCGAGGTTCCAAAATAGAATCACCCACCTTCCTTGGGAGATGCAGCGGATTATTAGGGAAGAGTGCTTTTCTCACCATTTGGTCCGGTATCTGGTAACCTAGAATTTAGCCAAGTTGCGGAACCAGAGCCGAATCGGTCTGTCAACCTACAGGTATCCTTTGGTAGTGTTCAGATTTTTTGTTCGGAGTACCAAATTTTCATGTTCATCCGCAAAGTTCAGATTCAACCCCTGTCACCTCAAGTGGTCACCAGGGTATATTCTGCCTTTCCTGTTTCTGATCGTTACTTGGATCTTGACCCGGATGTTATTGTTTAACCCCGTCAGTTAGTAGTTGCGCGACTACCCAGCATCTCATTGTTATACTTTGCATGAGTGGTGTGTGCATCACCCTGTTGGAGCGCAAATCACTCCCGGTTTTTAAACCTGTTGATTACACGTGAGGACTCTGCTGGACAGAAGCGTCATATAATGTGATAATGATTCACTCTTAGCCTGTTCCGTACCAAACTGTAAACCATTTCTCAGAAGCGGTCTGTTCATCAAACCCAGCAAGGTTACCTACCTAAGCATCTTGATAATACGTTCAATAGTACCGCGTCACCGTGGTCTGACGTTGTTTCGATTACTTAGGATTGTCGGTTTACCACTACGTGCTGCTCAACGCCGTTCTCGAAGATCGTGTCATAACTTACACTCCATACTCAGCTGTTTCATCGCTCGTGAGATCCTATTCTCATCCAATCGCAATCTCTCAATAAATTTTCGTTTAAAGCATTCTGTGGATTCCCAGGAGCCTTGTTCTAGTGGGGCCGTTAGTGAAGTTCTTACATATCCAGGCTGTGTCTGGCATGCAGCGGACCTTTTCTGACATGAGCTTTGTGGGGTGCCTTAACGGCTCCGTATTGTCCACTTTTCTCTCCCACTCGGACGCAATGCTGCCTTTGGGCTAACTGCTTTAATAATAATAGTATATTTCCGGACGCATTTGTGAGAAACACGCTCAGGACAGCGTGATCAACGTACATATTTTCAAGCATACATACATTTGAACACCAAATCTGAAAATTGTACAACGGGTCATCTATGTAAATAGAGCAATAAAAAAGACATTGTATGAAGGGTTAGTTTTGAACGGTTCGAGGGGTGCGTGACTTAACACCACGCAAAACAGGGGTTTTTTCGACAGATGTTATTAGGTCCGCCCTCAAAGATAACGTCCTCAGGCAAGTAGAGCTTGAAAATGGACATGACGTTCGTCATTGTTAGAAAAGTTTCTTAGCTTCGTTTGAATGGGTGTATATCCTTACTGGCTCTGAATGCACACTGGATTTTTTTCCAAATGTAGGAATATTTTACTAGGGAAAAATTTGAACGCAGTTTCTTCCGAGATTTAAGAGGTGCCAAAGTGAGTCAGCCATGAGTAGATTAACAAAACAGACATTATATGAAGGAGAAGTTCAGTTTGAGCTACATACTTCTGAGACGACGGTACTTGGGATCTGCACAATTTGGTAAAATAGTTGATTGGTTACATCACTTGCGACTCCACATGGTGATCACTGGCCTATTGCTCAGGGTCGTGCCAAAAACTAGGTGCTTGGATGATGGAGTGGATTCAGTGGCGAAGAAGTTGATCAGTATTCCATGTAGATAGTCCCGCGAAAATGGGCAGAAAATTTTTTATGATGGGGGCGCGGTGGGAACCCATATACTTCCGCGGGGAAAGGATTGACCTCTCGACCGGATGTCATTCTTCGCTCATATTCCAAAGAATTTTTAGAAGCTCGCGATATATCCAACCATTGCGGAATTTTGAGTGTTCGGGCCCGTCAGTTCCCTACCGAGAGCTGTCCATGCTCTGGCTCACTAGCGTTCCAGTCATCTGTTGCCAACTCGACCCAAATTTCTGTACAGTCGGTGTGCTGACTAGGTGAGTGCCGGAAATGTTTATATAACCATCTACTTCGTACACTTTCCCTACCTCAAATTATCCACTTCTTCCCTGGTATTTTAAAGCTGGCAGGCAAGACAGACAATGGTCGGTGCCAGATTCAATTGCCCTGATTGTTAGCCTACTACATTTATGGTAGTGTCAGTCTTCATAGGCGTATCACTAAATCACCCCACCGATCGCCATAACTAAGGTTTTTTGAACCCACATACGTACTGTATTGCTCTGACGGTCTTCAGCAACTTACCATTATTGCCATGACTATAAAATATGTGCCACAGTGTAAAAATAATATTTTCAGCACTGCCTTGGAGTACTTTACGCTGGGAGTGAAAGATTGGAAGAACAAAGGGCCAGAATGTGATTGAAAGTTTAAAATTTTTCAATGCAGACTGCATAAAGACTAGGCTTGAATATATACTGTAAAATGTTGCATGACAACTGGCACCACATCGGTCGTTACCACGGACAGTCACGCAGCCTTGCCCAAAACAACGTTTCTATGCTGCGGAAGTATTAGCGCTAAGGTGTAGACTCGGCTATCACTTTGGTACTATTCTAAATTTTTTAGAATTACTGCAAACCACAAACCAGGTTGAATATCTCCACTAGAAATTGCACCGCCTCTGCCCAAACTGGGTTCACTCCACCTTACCAACTGCTTACTGCAGAAAAGGAAATCACAGAATATTGGTAAAAACTCCACTTGCGGGGAGTTTCCTATCCAGATGGGGAAAAATCCACGAGCATTACCAAGATAATGCTAGTTCAGTGAGAAAACCATTTTGGACACATAAAGACGGCTCCAGTCTTCGAATAACAGTTGTAAAGTGAAACGAGCGCTTATTCCGATGCGTGAAAGTGATTGAGGATACTAACAGGTGACTGATATCGTCACCAGTCTTGAGCTCGTGATGCCCGGCGAGTGAAATCGGTGTCTTTTGTGGATAACCTTTGGATTCCAACGCGTTGCCTGACTCAGTCGTTCAGCAACATCAGCAGATACTCTGCCGCCCCGACTTGCGGCCACCTTTTCTTCACTTCTATGTAGGTGTAACTGCATCAGCACGAATATTGGCACTGTGAAGGACTTGTCGAACAACTGAAACAAGTAGAAATCTTGAAGGCAAACAGACGTCGTCGAGGCTGAAAGGGAGTCGGAGGAATGAGGCTCTTGGTTCAGTCGAATGGACGTGTTGGTCGTTGACCGGCGGCTTGCAGAATCGTATGAAAACCCCTGTGGATAGCCGCCTGTGTCCAACGTGTTTGATTGATGCCCAGTGTTCTGAGTATCCGCGTGCGATCAGTCCGAAACTACACTAATGACTTCAAGTTGAATGTCAGTCAAACATGATCACAGCCTTCGCATTCAGGCAGCAGTCCCAGCGGTCCTCTTCTGATACTAACTTATAATTGTCAAGGCAAGACCCCAGCATCATATGCACGTTTCCGAGAGTAATTCACCTTCAGCGTCTCTAATCATTCAATCAAAGGTTTACACGTACATATAAGCGTACAGCAAAAAGAGCACGGAAGACACTCAGCATCCACATACAGTAATTTACACGTTAACGGATATCCTTTGCTTGCACCAGCACAAAACAAGAATACTGACCTCATATGAGTTCTCTCAACGGTGCACTAATAGATGGGGCAAAGGTCTACATTAGTAGAAGGGACTTCCTTCACACTTTCACACAGTCCCATACGCACCGCGTATAAAAACAGCCACTTGGTAAAATTCCACGCAACAGTCTCCTGCAGTAACCTTCAGTTGACCGGTGTTTATCTGAGTTGCTAGTAGAGAGAAATTGAGAGAGATATTTCAGACAGGTAATAAACTAAAACGTCACGGCAAAGGTTGGACTGTTGGTGACGTTCCCGTTTGTTGTGTAATACAATATAAATGCAACCTGGTCGAGAATGCCGAAATCCTGCATATCTCCATAACCTAGAATAATTGGGCGTTCCTGCAAAACGGCGGTCTGTTGGAATCGTTAAGCTCTTTGTACATAGTTATATGAGGTATACATTTCAAACACCTACTACTATCTGAAAATGCTACTCCGTGTCCAACTGGCCATCGTCCTTTTCTTTCGACCTTAACTACCCACTTTTACGAACATCAAGTGTGCTTTGCAAACAGTAAAACATGAGTTCGAAGTTCATCGTTGAATTTACATCGATTTTGTGTTGGGTTTCTTGCACTCTGTCGGCCAAACGAAACTTGCTTGTTGTAATAAAGCCAGACATGAAAAGAATCTGACTAGGGCGTAGCTCTTTGTGGTTTCTGTCTGTTTTATCCGTGTCAATTGCCTCAACGATATTATCAGGAAATCTGTAAACTCGTTCTCACAGTCCGAAACAGGAGCTAATCACAAGTAAAACTTCAGTGCTACCAAGTTACCCCCTTGGGTTCGATAAGCAAAACGTCAACCTTGAGAATTTCTTCCAGAAGTGCAAGATCAGCCTCGGATCCACGTATGTGTCAACCGAAGCCTTGACTAGAAAAAGTCCCGGAACTGAGACACCCATGGTTACTCAGAACATTGGGAGTAGCAGCTTAAATGCCCCCAATAATGACGCGGCTGTGTGAGCAGGGCTATCCACTTCTTATCAGGGGAATTTCTCCCCGTTATATGGAGTAGTCGGAAATACCAACCGCCAGTCCGAAACACCTGAACAATGCTCTAAATCAACAGTGAGACCAGTAAGATGTTTACCAGAGCACAGTATTTCGGATTTGCAATATGGGAGTAAACCAAAAGAACCTTACGAGCGTCATGAATCTGGTTTTATAAACCACCACGCTTCGCATGTAAAACTGCACAATTTGTCTCTCACTGCTTCCAGGTCAACCTACTACTATACTAGGGGTCACGGTTACCATCCATTATCAGATAGCTCCGTATTAACTCATTTTCCTACCTGGAATGTGAGTGCTACTAGGAACCAAGTTCCCAATATGTATATCCCAACAAGTACGTCATCACTTGATTATGTCAACAACAAATGTATGCCAAACCAGTCCTTTTTTAGTGCACCCCCCGATATTACATCAACTGCCACCTGACCTCCCTTCCCATGTCCCAATCTGTCGTCCCTCCACAATGGCACTCTTCCAGCACTTCCTATCATGGAGCCGAACTTTTGCGGCATCCACTCGCATATGAGCAGAAACTCGGTACATTCCTTAGATCAGGCCTTTCCATTTGGTATTTCGCGACCCACTGCCCCATCTGTCATGAGGTTCTTCGATAGTTTATATGCTGTATCTGACAAAAACAATTTTGTAAGTTTATTAATAATGAACACAAGATCGTTGGTTAGTAAGACGCACATTTTCAAACCCTTTGTCTTTTTACCTAATCCTCAAATCATTCTCGTAACTGAGACGTGGTGCTCTCCTGACACCCCCAGACAGTCAGATGAGCATCGTAGGATTTCACATGTTTTGTAGGGATCGTCTCTCAGTACGGGGAGGTGAATGCATCATTTACCCAAAAGGGCAATTTTCTGCAGTGACACTTGATGAGTCTATACTTCATAAACTCAAAGACTCGTTGTGGTTAATGGTCTCTTTTGATTCTCGCGAGCTACTTGTAGGATGCATCTACAGACCACCTCATGCTGCCAGCAATGATTTGACTGAGCTTATGTAGATAATGAATCATGTGCCCAACGTGCCTTGTGAACACAAACTAGTTGGCGGTGACTTTAACATGCCTAATATATCCTGGACCCCATTCTCTGCTCTAGCAAAGCAGGCCGAATTCCTTTCATGCATTCAGCTGAGTGGTTGGAACCAACATGTTCCAACGCCCACCAGAAAGGGACATATTTTGAATAGTATATTTACCATGGGTATTTCGTCTGTAGAGATATCTGTTCTACGACAATTCCCAGGAAGCGACCATAATGTCGTCAAATGTCTGTTTGATTTCAATATGGCTACCAAACCGACGGCCGTATTCTATCGTCCGATCAAATTCATTGATTGGAATCCCTTTTTCTCCCTACTAAGATCCTTAAATTGGAATACCTCCTTTCGCACATCATACCCAAGCATAGCAGCGGAAGAATTTATCAGAGATCTAAAGTTTTGTATCGACGTTTTGACCTCTGTTAAATCGAAACATGTCGGCTCGTATGTATAAGGTAAAATCCTTACAACGAGAGAGACTGACAGACTTAAAATGCTTAAATCGAGGTAGAGGGAAACACTAGACTTTTCCCTGGTGATACAAATCAGCAAAATGTTGGAACACATAAAACGTCAGACGCAACTCCATCAAATAAACGAAGAGGAACTCGCGCTCTGTAGTAAGCAGAGAATCACGAAACTAGTGCAACTATCAAGACAGAGAAATTTCGTGAGAAACCCTGCTATAAGAATTATCAATCTCAAAGACAAAACGGCTTTCGATGGTCTTGTAGCGATGTTCGAAATTTTTAACTCATCTTTTGCTGCCTTGTTTAGCATAGAAAGCACATCAGTACCTGCTAATATCCCGTCGAAAACAGATAGTTTTGAGTTATGTTCCAATCGACGTTCGAATTGTTCGTTCACAGTTAGCTAGCATTAGGCCCTCA
>QNGE01003471.1:56209-83368 GCA_008508345.1 Paragonimus westermani | reverse complement strand
TGGCGGTGTTCATCACAAGGTCTGTTTCGCATTAGATGAAACTACTGAGTGATAGATGATGAATGAAAATTGGACTAGGCGCTTCACGTTCCTCCAGTTCGCTGGTTAATGTAGGATGGATTGTCCCCTTTCTTCGGAGAATACACATTCCTGACTGTTTCTGCCTGAGCCTTCATGATACAACTTCGAAAATTCTGATCAGTTCAACGGCGATTGTTTCCGTGTTGCAGTATTTTCACAAAGGTTACCGACCAGTATTCACTTTAAATGCGGGGAAGTCGATCACTGTGTGTGGATGTGATTATTATGGGAAGTTCCAATACTGTTATCTATGTTCAGGTTATATACGATTGGCCTCATTATGAAAAAGTACACCAAATATGTCGTGCTTCGAAATTTTATCAAATATAGGCCAAATCGCTTATTGGTTAAATATGTCGAACACTCGACTGGAAGGTGCCTAATTTTTTTCCTCAGGTATCCATATGTTTTCGGTAGGATTAAGCTTAACTTACCTGACATTTCGATCGCCAGCCGTGTTCAGATTTCATAATGTAATGCAGCTTCCTCCTCTCTGTCCACTTCGTTCATCTGATCACCTCCGCCTACCTCAATTCAAGGGTTATCAGTGTCTAAACAGTGAAAATTAACAAACAGATAGACGTATCAAACCAGTGCTATTCCCGATCGCACATGACAATAAAAACAGCGGCTTTATTGTTGGACCTAACTTTTGAGCTACACGCCTAAGTTCTGTTTCACCCCATTCGGTTCGTCAATACTCAATGATTTGGTTCCACCAGATTTGAGCTGAAAGTAATGTTACGTATGTTCGGCCATCTCGGTCTGACATGTGAGCATGTCTGAAGTTTTAAAGATGGGTCAAATCCGACTTTGTTCTCGGTCTGTGAATCTGTTTCACACGTTTGTGCAGTACTAATGTAGTCAGCTTTACGCGATAGGTTTATCACCAAAGTACTCATATGAGCCATTTATGCACTCGGTTCACCCACTTTACAGCGTCAGACCAAACACAGAGGCTTTCTTAAGCCTCGATACTACGAGGTTCAGTAAGGAATTAGTAGAAGCCTGGTCTTGAACAAAACAGGAATTTCGAATGAACTTGCTGAAGTATGTGAATGGCTAGTACGTCCAGTTCACTAAGGTAAATTCTACCCGTTCTATTCCAATATGATTCAGAATATTTTAAGTTGTTCCTGTGAACTGTAAACTTCACGCAAATAACAGTGGCGAAAACAAATGTGCAGCACGATTGAACGTGACAGCGTTTGCTTTGCTGGTGATCGCTGTGGGTAGTTGCTTGGTACAGCGCTGTACCAGTGGGTTGAGGCTGCTTCGTTTTGCCTTATTTCTACAGCAATGGTCACTCAAATAGAGTAGTCTTTGTGGCGGAAGCTGTGTATTTTAACTGAGATCAACATTTCTCAATTCATTCAAAAATAATACATCCAGATATTGTCCGCCGCTTGACTTGGTTACTGGGTCGACCACAGTTAGTGAGAGTTAAAAGAGGAAGCGAAACCTCTGATTTGAAAACAATCCGTAAGTCCGTCGTTCAATCGTCTAGCCAGAATGGGAGGTTCCACTGGAAGTAACCACCAGTTTGCAGCTTGTGGTAAAGTCAGTAAAAGTGAAAGTCTACATTTATGTTTAAAACATAATTTTAGGCAACAATGCGTTTTTTGCCCCCCTCCCCCCATCGAATGAACTGCAGGTTCTCTAGGATTGCTTCGTTTTTATACAGTGATAACAAAGTGTGAAGCCAAAATTCGTACCTATATTTCATTCTGTTCGTATGTGCCTACATCAGCATATACTTAGGTATATTCGTGTTTTTCCATGAGATGTTTTACTTCCAGCTTCGTTTAGATAATTGTGGTGGGATAACAGACGGAATCCTAAATATGGACTTTTGAACCGCTTGGAAACTAGATTACAAAGGATTATAGCACACCAGAATAGAAACGTCAAACTACCACCAGATGCGTTGAGGAGCGCAACAAGACAAACACAGAAGTGACAGTTGTGAGATATCCGCACCAAATGTAGTGCGAATGAAGTTGAATAGTTTGGGAGTCGTGTTTAACATGTTATTGATAAGCAGATTGGGAATAACACAACGTTTCGAGCAAGTTGTAATACTCTACGTTTCAACCACCTCGGGTGGCCTTCCTCAGGAGTGTTGTAATCGATTCGATTACAACTTTGTGTTATTCCCAATCTGTTTATCAACAGAAGTGACAGCTTTATAATCAGCCCCGTATGTACGCACATAATCAAGGAGGTGCGGTAAATGACAGTTTCAACTTCAACCCTTGTGGTGTTCTTCAAAGAAGGATGGTGTTCAAAACATCGGCGTCATTGGTTATTGTTAAATCGTCCCGCACGGGTAAGGAGAACGAGTTGGTAAGACTCAAGTACAAGGTGTATCGATTAGTTACGTGGTACAGGCATATAAAGAATGATTAACCAAAGTCAACCGATCAATAACTAACTGACGAATCGGCAAGCACTAGTACACGTGATTGGTTAATTTGTAGGATGACTTATCTGGCATAAGTTAGGACGCGTGATTGTGTGGGCGTGTAAGCGCGAGACTACCTGTCCGATTCCGATCCAACAGCTATGACCCAGAGTTACTTAACCATTGCAAACTACGCTTACCGATACACGTCCAAGCATAGACGAGACCTCTTGTCATTCTAAGTCTGCAAGTGAGATGACTGGGTGCTTCCTCGCTGAGGTTAACAATTTTATAGTCACTCCAATGAGCCCCGCTTTTATAGTATTGCAGGTCAGCGTAGATGCAGATGAAATTCATCGCTTGCTTCACACTGAAATATCAACTTATATGCACACATTTTAGAAGAACACTTGTGTTATCCTGATATAACTTACTTGACAGCGACAGTGTCAACTCAGGTGAGAAAATCAATCTTTGTTCTCCAAGTGTCAAACTTTCGGCTATAAACACCACCAAATATATGGCAGTAACGAAAAATTTATGAAGAATTATGTGAACTGTAGTCACTAAAGTGAAACAGGCTTAATGTTGTACAGTCAGGGTAACAGGAGGTAATTTTGCGATACATTCATTACCCAATTAACTCAAACGATTCCATCTCACTAGATCACGGTCAGTTGTACGGTTGGGATCCTGTGTAGCGGAATTTACAGATGAATAGTGTTTCACGGCCAAATAACGATAAGAGGAGGTCTGTCAATGGAGAACAACTGTTGTCGTGAAGGATTTCTGTCAGCAAGCTAATTGAATGCCATTAAATATGCTTCAGCATCATATGCATGTGATACCATTACATGTGATCTGGAACGCTGTAAATTCGTTTAAGATTTTCAGGTCGTTTTTTGAGATACGAGGGGAGCTACATCTGAACAGCTTGGTAAATGCCGAACCGGCTTTCGACAAGATATCACACGTTGTTCTTCCTATTCAAACTTGTAAGCACTGTGAAACAAAGTATTTGGAAGACTAAGTTCATAAGTTGCTAAGGAGAAGGTTCAACAGCGTCAATGGTGCTTGGACCAAGTTGTCTTAAAGTGCTTGCTTCTAAGCAGAAAACCACCTCTGCTTTTATGTACGTAACGTAATATCCGGGAGTGTAATTTTCTTTCTCTTCAGTTTTATAATACAAACTTGATATTTTGCTATGAGTGGGTTTATCATTTACTTTGGTTGAACATTTAAATTGGTGGCGTAAATCTTATCTTCATTTTGTCTTCAACCTTGCTGGTACTGAACTACTGCCTTCGTCTGTGGTTTAGCATAACGAGTGAAGCTGTTTTCTAAGTCAGGTTCTTGTGGGCCATTGGCAGTAAATTTATCCACTTTTCTATGCAACACTGCGTCCAAGAAAAACTGCGCGTAAGACAACAAACGTGAGGTGGTTTCCAAAACCGGCCTGGAGAAATCAAGGTTGCAGATTTCAGAAAGAACGTGGTGAAAATTGAGCACTGGCATTTTATTCGTCAGTGCATTATTGCTTAAGGAATGTACATAGAAGGACGTTGTTCTCATTCGTTTTACAGTAAGATGGAAAATAATACGCACAGGATAAACTCCATACCTCCGGCCGAAATATCTAAATAATGGTCGTACTGGCATGACATGTTCGGTCAATCACTGAATAGTTCTGCAGTATAAAGAGTCGACTATCAGCAGATTCAGCATAGTTGGCGCATTATCCTTGAGTCTTAGGTAAGCATGAGGTCAGAGATATCAGGCAGATTGCAGGTGATGAACACTGGGTCACTTTTATTGAATTCATTAGAACAGTGAGAAGATATTGCGGACTGTCAACACTTCGTTTAATCTCCTAAGCTGCTTACTTAAAACAACCAGTTCAAGTGGTTAAACATGGTACAAATGTACAATCGAACGGATGAAATATTAGGGGTCAGAAGTTCACAACCAAGTAAAGAACACAATCTGAGTGAGTAATTTTTGAGCGCGCCGAGTTGGTTTTTGGTATTTAATCAATCGAGCTTAACTGACAGCCAAAACTTCCAAATTTAAATTACATGAGAGTAGAGTGAATGAATGGGTCGACTTCACTCTGTGGCCAATTATCTGGATGGGCTTAACGATCGGGACTGCGTTGTTTGTTTTCAACCGTACTGATGACATGCACCACGGAATTGATCAGCCACTTGGGAGATGTTACGATATTCGATGATGAAAGCACGCAACCGTTCTGTTATTGTAACTGCAAATTACCAATGTTATTATCACGTAACTCAAACTCGGAAGTTTTGGCTGTCAGTGAAGCTCGATTGATTAAATACCAAAAACCAACTCGGCGCGCTCAAAAATTACTCACTCAGATTGTGTTCTTTACTTGGTTGTGAACTTCTGACCCATAATGTTCCATCCGTTCGATTGTACAACATTTGTACCATGTTTAACCGCTTGAACTGGTTGTTTTAATTAAGCAGTTGAGGAGATTAAACGAAGTGTTGACATTCCGCAAGATATATCTTCGCGTTGTTCTGATGAATTGATGAAAAGTATGGACCAGTGGCGTACACTCTGTTGGATGTATTTTTGTTACAAAGGCAATAACAGAAAGTAGCTAACCCTACTGTAAACTTATCGTAATAGATGTAGAATATTACAGGATGCAACGAAACTACTGAATTCTATAGTAAGGGATTTAAGAGATTATGTCCAGTGGGAAAATTTCACAAAATCTGATTTCATACTAAAATGGAACTCACTTGCGGCATCCAGGAAAAGAGCCAAAGAAAACAGCTGGTCAGTGAAGGCTAGGAAATTAAAAAATAGCAGCTGCATCTGAATAATTAAGATAGAAAGTCCTGTTATTCGTAACCATGGTGGTTAAGAAGCTGCGTATTCAGTGGCTTCGAAAAACTGCCATTTATATGATGAGCTCAGATTTCGGGTAACTCTATGAGAGCTGCAATGCGACATGGATACTTGTCCATCGGTAGGAACTACGCAGAAACCTAATATCAACATTGTCCTGACTGCTTTGGTGCTGTCATTCTTTTGACTATTAAACTGGTTAGCCACCTATGATTTTCGAATTCTCCTGCACTGGAAATAGCCTAAAGCTAACTATTTGTTTAACTAAAAATTATCATGAGTCCCTATTTTGTATCACGTTGGAGTTGTTTCATTACTGACAAAGATGGTTTCGAGCTCTCAGTCTTTATAAAGGCGTCAGGAATCTTTGTATCTTTTCTAGTAAATTTTAACGTGATCATCGGCACCAGTTATTGATTTTCCGTTTGCCTAATCATCATCATCATCATCTAGCTTACATCACGGTCATTGTTTCTATACGTAATGGGAAATAAGATAGACAGTGCTGTGATATAATGTACTAATCATATTTTCTCAGTGTAGATAATATTGACTATCCGGTTGCCACGCCCTTCTTTGTCACCGCTGAACATCCTCCTCCTAAACCTGGTTACTTGTGATAACTTTTCCTTCTGAATATCGTTATCACATGAATTTTTCGTGGGCACCGAATTGTATTTTCAGTAAAGTCATGCGTACTCATTGTGGGCAAGGTACATGTTTGTTTGCTTACTATGAACAGTGGATTATCCTCCTTACAGTTTTATCCCCCTACTTGCTGAGCATTCTGAACACGAAAAAATTACACCATTGTGGTATATCTACTAACCTACCTCTACGGGATTTGAATTGAACAAACCTACTGACAAGAAAGAACAGATCGATTAGCCGAATCAAAATAACTTCAAAGTGATTAAACTTACGAGACAAGTTGACGAACAGGTCTTTCAGATTGCTGCTCTGTTACATTGTCCAAGTTGTTATAATGAGCACATGAAAAAGTTCGTTACCGTGAAGTAAACTAATTAAGAATCGGGGTCCAAACAACTAACAGAACAGCAGAAAATCCGGGAAAGAGGCTTTTTACGTAAGGAAAAGAGGCTGCCGAGCATCACAACATCGTTCGTTTTGTCTACGTTCCGTGGAGTGGCGGCTTCTCTATTCTGTCCGTGTGAAGTTTGATTAGATAGATCATTCTTTTCTACCAACATATTCACTTGTAATTAACCACCGTCTTCCTGGACATTTTAAGAAGAGGTTTTCTTGTTCATTTTCGGTTGGATTCAGTTTAATCAAGTCTGGACCTCTACCCTCTACCCATGAATTTACGCCTGTGAGGTCGTTTTTTAACAATTTCGTAATGTCATTCATGAATACGGAAGAATGTATCCAGTTTTCTGCAGACTTTCCATTGCCTAATTTCTATAAAACTTAATGGACAATGAATACATTCAGATTCTGTTCCTGCTGAGAAAGGTGAACTTCGAGGTGAACTTTGTTTTACTTAATCAGTTTTTACTACTTGATTGTGCGGTATGATCCCCAAAATGTAGTTCCGCATTCATTGAATCTTCTTAGCCGTTGCTTTGAATGTTTTTGCTTAATCGTCGAGCGAAAAGTGTTAACACTTGATCTTATTTGATGAACCTGAGACCGATGTTGACAAAATGCTGCAAAATATCCGAAACTTTTAGATTTTTTAGAGCATATGTGCATTTGAATATAAGGATAAATTTGGAATTTAAACGCATCAACATTTTAAATTTTGAACGTGTACTGCTAACTGACTTGATTTCCAGTCGTGGTGTATACTGCCTTGACTAGGTAGACGGCTAATTTTTTGTTTTACTAAGGGTTGTAAACCGTAGTATGAATATCGTCAACATAGATCATGTCCGCAAAAAGTGCGAACTATTTGGTTGTGGGGGTAAAAACCATGAGTTGCGAGCTATTTCGCAAGGTAATAACAGTAGACTACATAAACATCTTTAATATCATTGTTTTACATGTCATCAGTCAAGTCTATGAACTGGTATTTTGTGCAGTCTCACACACAGATTTACTCTAATCATTCGTCAAACTGTGCCTCATCCCTTCAGCAATACATTCGTTATACTGGCAGATTTGCAAGAGGTGATCAGCAGCAAGACTGTTTCGCATTCGCAATTCAACGCGGAAGTTTTGGTACCATTCTCGGAGCAACATTCCTAGAAGGTTTTTTCACTATTTTCGATCGCAGCTCACTTCGGGTAAGATGATTTTGTTGAACTATCTTCTTGGTATCATCTAGAGTTGAAGTTGATTGCGGGGTGCTGGGTAGAGATACGAACCATTCATATGTGAAACCTTGCGTTGACTATCTCGAAGTACATGTGGCTAAGCGCATGGTTACATGTTATACTGTTCAGGTGACCAGATTCTCTTTAATTCCTCCTAGATGGCGAATGTCCATGTCACGCTCTTACTGGTTGAAGCATTAAGAACCTACACACTTGAGTAGACAATTCGAAAGGTAGTAGATGTATTAATTTAACGACAGCAATGCAACCAATCAACCTACCGGACGACGAATGTACGAGATCTGAGGTGGTTTAGTGACGTACCCCAAGAGTTGAACAATCACCGCATCAGACATTTGCAGAGGACAACATTGGTTTGGGAAATCATGAAGTGAGCACGATATGTCTCGCCTTCAGAGCACCATTACCCTGATTGTGAATTGATTAGAATCAGCAGATGTTGTCTTTCACGTCGTGACCTCGTGTTTATTCAAACAGGTCACTAGAAACGCTATCCGGCACCACAAAATGCCACAATTGACGAAGAGCCTAAATCCACATCAAAGCTAGCCCTTCCATTCGGTCATAATAAATCTCGTTTTCCATTCCATACAGTGTCCTTGAATATTCCCGAATGCCGTTGCGATGGGAGGTAGTTCAAGTCATCTGGTTAGATGTGGGTGTTGTTCAGGTATCTACGTACATACTTTAAACACTGAATGCAGTTCCGTGCACACCGGACACAGTTCCGTATGAAACCCGATTAGGTCAACGAATTGTACGTTCCGCGGTAATTTCACCAACAACTTTGGCTCCCAGTACGCGATTTTAATTGATCATGTACACATGTTTCAATTAACTTATCGACATCTTCATTCCCAGCTTTAAGCCACATCAGTGAATACTATAGTTCGGGCTGCCGCTGGTTCTGACAGCGGCCCACGAAGTAGGAGGGCAGCGAATAAAACAAATGTACAGACAAGAAGAAATGGAACGAAGGTGGCCAAGCAAAAACAACTGGGTTTCACGAAAATGAATAAGCAACAAGTTTTGTAGGTACAGACTCACCACTGACTGCGACAGAGTAGCATGTTGAAGATTTTTTCCAGTCAGTGATGTGGATGGTCGTAAGCCCATCAACCAGTTAGATGGCATCTACCAATATTACCCAGCAGAACGATCAAGGATTCCATAGTCTGTTACCACTTCATGACCTGGCCGCTTTGCGGTTTCCTCCATCCATCTGCAACCACAATGAACACAGCACGGTGAGGCAGACGATCCGTCAAAACACGAAGGGTGTCAACCAACCGGAGAAGACTGTACAATTTCACTCCCTTGTTTGTCCGCCGCGAACCTACCCATTTCTAAAATAGGTACGGACGGACTGTCCAACTGCTTGCAAAGTCAGCATATTTAAAACAGGCTGACTGGGGGAGACAACAGTGACTGAATACCGGAAGTCTAGATGTATCGTCCGCAAGAATGGTCTGGGCATGCGATCTGTGAAACAAAATTGAACGCACAGACTTATGTAAACTCTGTCCTTAAGTGACAAGTGGACGGCTCTTCAACACCGCAAAGACGGAGGTTGGTGAATGCTCCATGTGCTTGCGTCACCTTGATGGATACGCTCCCAGAAGTACTACAAATTTACTGGGTGATGCTATCGCGATTGGTGTAGCGATTGGCAGTCTCCAGCGGCTAACATACAATAATCAAGAAATGGTCAGTTTTAGCCCAGTCTTATTAAAGCACTTTGCATTTTGAAGGTGCAAAGTACATACCGGTTGGCGGCATCCGATTCGGATTAGCTTGTCACAGTGACCGAAGCCAAAGGACGCCTGCGCTTATCCATCACTGCAATTGGCTTGCGCTGCACCAATTGCAGTTCCACCAACACACCACATATCCGGTGTAAACCCGAAGGAATAAGACTGGGAGGTGTGCCAGTGGGGGCAAAGTACATACCATACAGACCAGCCACATAATTTTACCGATTCAGAATAACCCGTTTGTTCTATGTAGAATAAATCAGTGATGAGGTGTCGTCACATACGCAGTATCGGTCAGCTGGCTACCCGTCGGGAGGTATACTTCCAGATTTTTGAGACCCATGAGCGCTCATTCCAGAATACCATTCAACATAAGGTTAGAAAAGAAGAGGAAATAGGAAGTCTGCATTCAGAACTGGCCCGCAATGACTCAAACACATTGGCATACCCCACCGTGAATTCTCTGTGATGGAAGCAACCCTAAAGTGTGAGTCCAGCAACCGACAGGACCACTGGGTGAGAAGGGGAATGCCGATGCCCTACAGTCTGCAGCGGGGTGATGATGTGAACGACACACCAGCGTCTATGTCTGAAACTTGCCCGTTCTTCTCTTATGTGTTTCTTTGTCTGTTTGAGCGGCCGCCACGTTATGGTGCCCCCCAACATCTTGGATGCAATAGAGCCAAAGTTACTGCTTCTGTCGTCGTCACAAGATGTTCGAGCACCTTTCTTGAAAATGGGAATGGTTGTTGACAACACTACTCAAGAGGCACCTTTTCATCCTTTCATATAGGACCGAACAGTGTGCTTAGTTCAGACAACAGTCTTTTACCATCATCGCTGAGAAACACTAGACAAGTAAGGTTCGGACCTGGGGTTGTATCAGGTTGTAATATTTTAGGCTGCAAAGCCTTTTCGGTTTCTGACCGAGGATCGTTTGGAATGTCATAAATAACCGCATAGTCTCCATCATCTAAAACTGAGTTAGTTAGATCAGGTTAATTTTACTGTTCCTCAAAGTACCCGGCCCATCTGTCACGTACTGAGACAGGCTGTGAATTTCTGAGTCAATTTTTATGTACATTCTTAATAACACTTTGATAATGGTCAGTGCAACAACGAATCAAGGAAAGCAGCAACCAGTTAGTGCTCGATGGAAATCCTGTCCCCATTTTGAATCGCTCGGACAGTTGAGCCTCAAGGTCTTCAAACAGATTCTCAGTAAGTTTGCATTTCACGCAAAGACGAGGATTTTTTTAAATGTTCGGAATAGGCCGATTCAGCTGCAGTTTACTCGTAAGCTCTGCTGAGGCAGAAAAAGTCCACTCCTCTCATACCTGCAGTGCTCTTCTGGAACAGATACCCTCAAAAGAGGTCCACATAGTTACTGTGACCCGGGAAGTTTAACTGTCAGAGCTGTTTGATGCCGGCATCGTCACGCAATTTCGGCGTGACTGTTTTGTGTGAGCAGTCGATTTTTTGGATAAACGCTGCAATGAACCGCACAGGAACAAAGCTTGAGTCAAGGTGGTTACTCCGAAATTGGCGACAAGCCGTAATGCAGAGACGTCATCAATATCTGTTTCCACCTTCGAATTTAAAAAATTAGCCTCCACACGACGTACTGCCCTTGTGTGTGTGTTGAAATGCATGGTCCCATAGAACAAGGCATCATGGGTGTGCATAACCCTAGTGGTTTAGCACCATTATCAGTGCGTTGCTTAAGGACACCGAGTGTATTACCTATCCGTTTTTGCTGCGGAGTTAGATGACCAAGTAGTATGTTCATAACACCAGAAATCTCACCAACGTCCCGGCGCTTAGTTTGCCTCAGAAGATCAAAGGTGATGCAGAAGGCGCTTCTTACGTAATCCGAACTACTTTTCTTTGGAGCACGTGGTCTGGTCTATGTCTAACGATATTGACTGAAATGCCAAGTCTTACGACATATTCATTGGGATCCAGTCGAGCACGTTCTGTTCAACATTACAACTCAACACAGTCCCCACTCTATCCTGACCACAAGATTTGGCCTCAACATTACCAGAGTCTTTGAGGGTGAACCATGGGCCCATAGCATCGTCTGAAGACAAAAACGAGCCAACGATAATGCTAGGAACGTAGAGGCACGTTTGAAAACATAGTTCACACCCGGTTCGATGCTAAAATGAAGGCTGTCCAGAGTAACTCGCTGACTTATTTATCGACGAGTGAGGAAGTTAAGAACATCAATACGTGCCAATCACCTTGGAATGAGATTCGGGTAGTTAGAAGCAGAGGAGGAAGAAGATTAGGATAGGTGGACTGGTCCATCGTGGCATCAAAAATTTCTGACAATTCCCGGCTCTTTTATGCCGCGAAAAAGCGTTGACTCTGGCGATCCCACCGAGAGCCTCTGACTCAGAAATCTGATCTTCAAAGCAACGGGAGATAAGGTTTTCTTGTAGGACTCTGTTCGGAGCCAATGACACTTGGTAGTGGGAAACTCATCTGACCCAAGAGCACAATGAATGAAACAGTATTGACTCACTAAGATCACCGCTACACGCAGTAGATGTATACGAATCAGTCCTCAGGCTTTTGAATGACACTGGAAGTTTTCCTGCCATACTGAGGATATGGCGTGGGTCATGGTGAAACTCTGGGCGTCTGAAGTGCTCTTTGTTCAAGGGTGTCTTTCTTTGTCCCCTTCTTTCTGATTCAGAAGACAGCACTTCTTCTGTATGCTCGTAGGATAATGTCTCACTATCTAAGCTTTTCTACGCCATCAGTAATGTGACACACAAACCTTCGAGTGTATCTGTTTTTAATATGATCACTCTCCTTTACTTATCTCACATGGTTATAGATGGAAGGACCAGTCTTGGTCAACATACCTCTTCAAATAGGTAGGGTGCACAAGCTCTACCATCAAATTAACGTAGCAGAATAATTCAAGATATGAGCATAGGTGGCAAAATACCTTATAGGAACCAGTATAATGTACTTATTGCATGGTTCACGTTTATTCAAAATATACTCGAGAAACCCCAGATAGTGTTTTGATTCGGTTCAACTCATGAAACTGATTCAATTAGAATTAGCGGTGTTCGGTTTCGACAGCCATGGAATTCACCCTGCCAGAATATTTTTCATTAACACTAAGAAAAGAGAACTCCGGAATTGTGTTTCCGAGGCCTATTTCTAAAAGGTTAACTGGATAAACACATTTCATATGTAAGTTCGTCCTTATGGACGCAACGCACCTTTTTACTCCCCGTCCAACACAGAACTACATCAACAAGCTGATTAAAAATGTGATCGGAATCCATGCGTCTCCTAGAAAAATTCTACGAGTTTAAACTGGTGACGTGTGCGGGTTTATGGTCGAAGACAAAATGTTTTTTTCAAGGATGTCACAACATTATTTTTCAGGCATACTGGTAATCACGAGAGTACACTGGTTGACCTAGGTGTAGCCTAACCAACGGCAACTTAATGTTAATTTCATTTGTTGAAATGTTAATTTCAAATTGAAAGTCATAATCGTGGGATTGCCAGCTAGTTTTAATACACGATAACTGCCTATTGTTCAGAGGATAGAGGGTCACTGTGGTTTTTCAGTGAGTTTGTAACTAGGCCACAAAACGAAAATGAAGTCATGTGGGTCAACGAACTTGTTCAGCTGAATATATCGCGGTTAAGAAAACAAACGGTATTCAAATTACATCTACGGTTCCAGGTGTTAGGCCCACATAACAGCAATACCACGGATTTTCTGCGCATAAACACGACACCTCTAAGACCGAAGAAAACATTTCCTGATTCAATTTCGTTTGTGTGTGATCAAACCACAATACATGTTATCATTTGCGCTAAAGAACAACAACAGTGAAAATTTTCTCTGAGTATGTCTCTCGTCCGAGATAAAAACGGAGTGCTTTTGCAGTAAAAGTAGACTGTACATATAAAATCAAACTCTCATTAAGGTGTTAGATGAGTTTAATTTTTGGCAGCGACTTTCTGCTCAGGTTGTGTAGTGTGGCATCTGCAACACAGAGGAAGTGAATCAGCGGTATTGGTGGAGTGAGCTGATACCAAGGGTCGATGGATGGTGAGTAGTTGATTGTCAAACTCCAGGCCAGACAAACTAGGTGGTGCTGCCATGCAAATTTAACTAGCCAGCAGTTCATACAGCGTGCATAGCCTGTTCAGCAGAAAAAAAAAGATATAGACAGATGAAGTTTTGAAAGCAAACAGACTTTTGTTTGCTACTTGAGGTTCTCCCAATTCTGCTTTATCTTCCTGCACCTATATGCACCCTGGTCTGAATACTAGTTAAAAATGGTGTCAAAGAGAAGTTGCATATTCCCATCTAGAATGACAGAGAGACAGATGTCTAAATTCTTACCAACCTCTCTCTTTATCCCAAGTCCTACAAACAGTAAAATGAGTTGCCTGTACAACCTGATTTCTCATGTTTCATCCATCGTATTGTCTCCTACGAGCAATGAGGCAGGACTACATCTGAAGATGAATTTGTCTTCAGGTGATAAAACAGGTCTCCCTAATATCACAATGAGACAACTGCATTCTTCTACTGCATCTGACCGATTCATTCATTACACATTGTTTAATCCAAACTTAAATTAGAGGACGAAATATATAAACTTTGGAGCTAATCACCTGGTGTCTAGGTGTGATAAAAGTGAACCTAACGGTTGTAACAGTGCTTTCTCCTTCTCCGATCACGCTAATCCACGGGAAAGCCAGATGGTTTCGGCAGATAGGATAGGAAACCGTATGGCTTTTATAGAGGCAAAGTATATTTCAGGAAGATAAGTGATTGATAGAGAGAGATTTTCCAAGGACGAGCATGACTTGATTGATTGCTATAGGAAATACAATAACTTCAGTTCGTATGTCTGTATACTTCTTTTGCTTTCATCGGGTCACACTTGCTGGTCCATGATCTTTCAGCATAATGGTTTTCTAACACTCACCTTCCACGTCATTAGAAAATGAGCACTTCTCCTTAGAGTTCATAAGTTACACTGGCTAAACTGCATTGGGGATTTCCGTTCAATCAAAGGTCTCTTGGCTACACTATTTTGACAAATGAGCGATGATTCCAGGATCCATGACTTCGTGCTTAATTTGAGTACGACGTCGAGATAAAATGGAATGACTGGAGTTTAACCCACATTAATTCACTTGTGGGAAACGTCAAAATATCACAGTGTTATTCCGAAGGGCTCCTGGCCTCCTCTCAAGCGTCACAGTCAAAGGTGGCTGCATTGGTTTGTTGCTATCACTTTGTGACATTCGCTACTAAACTATGCTTGTAAAATAACTCTTCAGTTTAACGATATATGGTGACCAGTTATAAATGAGTTTGAGCGCCCCGTTTAGCGTGAGCAAAAGTAATTTCCAATCGAGTGATTTCTTACCCCTTTTTAAGGCTACATGAGATTTATATCCACTAAGCAATGCAGCTCATTCTGACATTCGCTTGCTGTCTCTGTTCGACTGGTGCCACCAGAAATCTGGCCGACTTCAGCTCGTTTAACAGTTTAAAGTGCAGCACAACCGTTTGCAGATTTGGTATACTATGGATAGCATCAACGGTGTCTTAGAACATATCTTTCCAATCATTTTTGTCACACCGCTCTAGATGGTACACCGGCTGATCTGACATTCGCTCCCACTTCATCAGAGCTATGTAACTTATTACACCAGTCAATGTTCACTTCTGATAGTGTGTATATTCAAAAATGAGTGCTGAAACGCGATTGTGATGTCTTGTTTGTACTCGCGTACAGTCGCATAGGATTGTCTTATTCTTGAGACGGCGTTGAGCGCACAGAAATGCACAGTGAGTGATATGTAGAAATGGGAGTCTTATAGTTGGAGGCATGCGCGCTTTTGTAATGTTTGTGCTGACTGTAACTAACCTACGAGGTAGCTGTCGCCGTTCCATTTGTATTAAGTTGTCTTCTAACTTTGTGTGGCTGTTGTATATTCGTCAGGTTGGAAGTATTAAACTCAAAGAAAGCCATCTATGATAGCAGGAAAATAGCTGAGTGCACAAATCCATTTACTTAATTGTGCAAGATGTTTCATTTAAATTTCACGCAAACCGAAGTATTCCTTCATTTTGGACATGGGTTTGAAAACTTCATGTTTACTTTACTCATTTGCTTTTATTCATTTTTGTCTTGTTCTTGGCCTCTTACAAGATGATAAAATATTGCAAATGCGAAAAGTGGGAAAAAGTAATCGCGCCATTTGTGCGTGTGTGCTAGGACCAACACAGTGGTGTACAGCTTCCTTGCAGTGGTTTGCTGTTTATGATTACAAATCAGCAAAGATTCCGTCACTTTGGACCGCCGATAATTTTATCACGGTCTGTCTCAGTGATTGACGATTTTGTATCCACGCTATGGTTAGTACTCAGTAAAAATGTAGTACTTACTGAAGAAGTATCACGAAACAGCCTACCATTTCTTGTGGTCCGCTGGTACATATTTTCTGCTAGCCATTTAGAAGTATAGTCAGCTATTGCTAGTTAATGCTTCTTATCAAATTTTTATCGTGGTTTTGTACGTACTAATAAGTAAAACCATAAATCACGTTTGAGACAGAAAATGTGGGAATGAACTTTACCATTGCTGACAAGGCTACTGCTCTGGTCTCAGTCAATGAATTCTTGTCATGTCCTAATCGTTCTGCTAAGTCGATGGGTTCTCCAGTGTGGCAGTTTTTCCCAGATTTGGAGCAGTTTAAAATGTTGGATATCTGTTCTAATATGTTGGCATACACTTCACTCCCGTCAGCCACAAGCCTAAAGTACACAAATCTGATGGTTGGGAACAGTGGTGGTGTTGTTTGTAGCTCGGGTTGATGGTTTTGGTATTGATATGTTCGCCGACCTTGGTATTTAGGCTGCTGCCAAGCTCGCCGAACATATCAATACCAGTACACACATCATCTGAAGAAGCAAGTAATAACAAACAGTAAATATACATGCATACAGCCACTGCGGATGTCAACCGGACTATGAAGGCCCGGCAAGTTAACCCAGGCAGTTTTGTGCTCGTGAGGTGCACTGCTTCACTGAAGACCAGTTGATTCGGATGTCTACTGCTAAACAGTATTAGCTTGGTGACCTGCTTACATGACAGGTTTAGCACGTTTCAAACGTCTGGCTCAATCGGTTGAGGTCAATGCGTCACCATTTGTTTCGACCACTGCGGAAAAGGTTCTGACCAGCCGTGCACAAGTTCATTTGACGTTTCAGTTAATTAGGCAAAAGATTATCGACAGCTATCACATCGAATGGAAGAACACGCCTCGAAAATTTTAAAACAGCTGATGACGCAAGATCTTGCACTTGATGATCTAGTCGCCTGTCGTCCATTGCTAAAACCTTGTAACAACGGATGACTAAGCTGATACAGTCAATTTCGTCAAGAAACTGCCGTAAAAACGGACCTTTAGTGCAGCGAAGCTTGCCAGCAATTAACATAAAAGTTGCCCAAGCTTAGACTTATTGCGATACCATGGTCCTGATCACATATAACTCTAGGAGACGGTCTGTTTGTCTAACCATAAGTTGTCCTCACCTACCTGCTGTATATAACCTGCATGTTTTACATTAATTAACGGCGGGGGGAAACAGAATGTTAATATAACTCGACAACTTCGTTCTGCTGTGAAGAAGTGATTGAAGTCAACCCAGTGTTTCGTGAAGGAAAAGACATAGGCTATGGATGAACGAATTGCAAAAGTTTTGTCGAAAGCCTTTAAACAGTAACCTTCAAATTCCGTATTGTTTCAAACAACGGTACCAACTATTACTTCGTCTGGTTAAGGCTGTATTTGGATTGCAAAATTGGAACCCGCACATACTTCTAATGACTTTAGTACAACCTATTTGGTTCAGCGTGGACTCAATACAAAACTCGTAACCCAGTAGAGGATTTTAAGTAATTGATATGCCATCGACTTAACTGCCAAATGCTTAAATACGAGTGTTCCTTCATGACATCGTTTTACAGAAAGCTTTCAGTCATTACTCTTAGTCTCAGTCAAAATATTTTAGTTCTGTTGGCTTATAATTCAGCGTGATTGGACCGGTTATCACCCACGTGAGTGTATGCAGATCAGTGGGAATAAATTTACATTAAATCAGCTTAGTTGTTCAGTTTCAGGTCAGTAATTACCTTACCGCGGTCTGGTCCACTTCAACTGATGGGTAAGGTCAGGTGGATTGAAATTCCCCGTACAATTCCAGCTGATGTTTACTATACCCGTGTCAGCTATAAAGTTGTTTATCACGTTATCACTTCACCTTTATCTGTCAATGTTTCTTTTGAACTACCGAGTCCGTACGTAAGGGTGGGCTAACATACATGACAAATCCTAATCACTCATTTTATTCGTAGTTATTCACACTAATTCGATAGAAGTGGGAAGCCTGCCTTAGACGAAAGCAAATTATTCGTTTATTCAGCTATCCATGATAATGATGATCCAACACCCAGATTTTAGCGGATTCTGGCGGATGCATTTATGTACAGCATGGATTTTAGGTATCAATTCCAGATTTCCAAGTTTTCACTGCTCCACTTCAGTAGGTTCACCTGCTCCCTAGACCAGTCACACTGTCGATCACTATACTTGAGGCTGATTAGTCGCCGCCTCACTTAAAATCAATTAGCCGTCAATTCCTTGACTCGCGAGTGCCTGGAGAATGAACCCGATCTACGACGGCTAGCCGTTTGATGACTGCATTTCTGTTCCTCGCGTCATATTCTGTTCACCTTTCACCTCACGTCTGCTACAAGACCAACTGGCATTATTAACTTGCAGCTTGTCCTTCCCAGTTTTTGCATAATTTGTGGTCGATAGCAAGAATCCGCTTCCTATCCATGACCAAACGTCTAGTTCTCCCCCACATAGCTGTTTACTCGTTGGTTTCATCAGATGTGAGCGTTCGAACGCGGATATCGGTGTTAGGACGTTTGAATCCGGAGCACACCTGCACTTATTGACCATTCTGGTGGCCGTAAATTAGATTGACTGTAACACTCATCTTGTGTAACTGATCGCTGTGCTTAAGTGAAATGCCTGTCTATCAACAAATCTGACCGACACTGGCCACCGTTAGACTAGTTTTAGGAACACGAACTTCTGCTTTATTCTTTGTATATTTGTCACCGCTGATGCATCTTCCAACGTGTACACGTAGATCAGTGACCTCCAAAACTTCATTACCAGACGTTAAACCTGCGTAATCACTGCAGTTCCGAGCAAGCGGTCCCACTTTGGGTTTATAACGGCCATCCCAAAATATTTGAAAGTGTAGAAGGTGATTTCAAAAATAGTGACTGCTCTAACACTGCGAAGGTATATCTTTATATTAGCACAGCCAGGCTCTGTGAGCATTTCACCAAGTAGGAATTTCGCAATGGCAATTCGTGAGCACCCTTTGCAGCTGTCTATTAATTCTTATTCAAACAAATCAAAGTGAAAAAAATGGATGGTTTTCACACACGCCACCCACGATGTTGAAAAAGTTAGCCAGTTCGCCGTAAACGCTGAGATGAGCTAAACTGTACAACCGAACTAGTGACAATAAGCTCATTCACGCGTTTGAGGCACTCTTGAGTTTACACCGCTATGAAAAAGTACATTGACCCATCGAGTTGAATAGACCTAAACAGTCTAGAAGGACGACTATTGTTGACCGGTGGCAAATCTGATTCCGCTTCAGACTATTAAGAACGGCAAAACATCGACCGAAAATAGTACGTACGATGTGTTTCGCACTCGCATTTCGACCGCGTCTCATCGGCTACTTTTCAAAAGTTAACCAGCACAAGATATACTGAGGCAAAATTGCAAGGCAAAATCAATACCTTCATGTCCAAGACAGTAGGTCAGTGGACCAGAGTGGTAGCAGAGCAGTGTAACTTGACTGTTCATCGATAAGGAACCTGAGAACGGCTTAGCACAATGGAACTAGTGCAGAAGAGAAGAGCGTCACATGTCCAGAAAAAGCAAGAATTCCATCAGAATCAGTCAGACGAAATAATATTTGGTTGAACAGGGTTTGAAAGATTTTTCGTCGAGTAACGTCGATTAAGATGATAGTACAAAGTGGATGAAGAAGTAAAGATTTACGACGTCTTGGATCTCCATTAAATCTCTTCAAAAACCTACCTACCATGTTGCAATTTTTGAAGGTGATGGTTTTTAGCACCGGCCAAATGCTTTTTAGATTTAGCAGCCAAAGGTACGTACAATGTTGCTAAAGTGCTCTTCGTGGAAGAAACTGTGTGTTCTAGCCAAACCTAGAAAGGAGCTGGCGTCACATTTCACCCAAATGAATATTGTCCACCAATTCACCTGTCTGTGGAAACGGATACGTCGGCATAACTACTGTGCATATTAGTACCTTTAATAACGAGTGCATACCGCAATGGTTCCAGGAATCCACCGTCTACTGTGCAACTACTGCTATTACGAAACATTTCCCACGGGCTACATTAATTGTATCCGAAGGCCGTATTCGGAATACCCTTCAGACTCAGAATGACGTCGGAGCTCCACATCACAGTAACCACGTCAACACACCGAGTGAATCGCAATCAGTGCAACCAAAAACAGCCGGTGACCAACCTTCCGCTGCGTTGGTGAGCGTGCTGATGTTGCACTTATTTTGTATTTCGTTTTCGTATTCTTGTTTCGTTTGTTTGGGTTCCCCAACCATTTCTTGTTTCTTCTTGATATGTAACGTCTTCTTCATCCGAAACAGTTACCATTGAATATGTTTCAGTTACTTTACGCCGCTGCCACTCTGGTCAGCTCACTTACTGTCTCGAATATGACCGTATTAATTTTGCCTCGCACCTCTCTTCCAGTATACCTTCGCTTGTTAATTCTTGAAAAATAACTGATGAGATGCAGTCAAAGTGCGAGTGTGCAACATATCATACGTACTACTGTTATGAGGAGGGACGGTCGCACTATACTACTCGCACCACCACTGTTCAGTATTGAGGCGACAGTGTGGGTCGAAATGGCCGCGGGACGAGTACGGGAAGATACTGTTGTGAATCCTATAGGCGGACGACACAAAGGTTGCTTTATTGGAGAAACCAACACACTACTTAAGCGTCTGAGCACGACAAGAAACGGAAACACTCATTTGCACACCATACTCTTCTGAGGATACTCCAGTCGCTCTAGACACCATGTATCAGTTCCGTCGTGTAGCGAAAGCCATTATATGTCATTCTACCCATCAACGATCCATCCCGTATCTCTGTCGTATTTATCACGCGATTATCTCGATCCGCGATCATCTCGATCCGCTGCTACTGAATAGTGGTGTGAGTAGCATAGTGCGACCGTATCTCCTCACTACAATACGGGAGGGATCATTAGAGAGCTGCATTGCATGAAATGGCTTTTGCTACATGAATGAACTGAGCGTTGGCATCCATAGCGACTGGGACGTCCTGAGGTCACTGTTGTGTGCAAATGAGTGTTTTGTTGTTAGTTCGGTTGAAACGCATAACACGCCTACTGGTTTCCTCAAATGAGCAACCTTTGTGCTATCCGCGTTCTGGGTTCATAATACTACTTTCGAACCTTCTGAAACTTATCAGTGAGTTCTTCTCCGCAGAGAAACTCAGTTTGTTTTTCCTCTATTGCTGCAGTGGGTCGACAGAATCTGGTACATAATAAAGTTTGTGGTCCAGCTGATGCTCAAGTGTTTGTCGTAGTAGCTCATAAATCGTTTCGTGAATATGAGGATTATTATTGTGTACCGTCCAAAGCATAGGGGGACGTTCTGTGTTGTCCAGAGTGGCTGAGACAACGTAGAATATAAACAGCCGGCATATTTATAGGGTTTTAACCCTGAGATGTGTTTGTTGTCGGTAGCTTAGGTGTTTCTAAGGCTGCTGACCAATGCACTGTATACTGCTTGCTTGCGACGGTAACACGGTAGAAGTAACAAGTAATCTGAGTTTGCGCTGAACGTATTACCTTCTGAGTTTACTACGAGTGGGTGCGTTAATCTTTAACCACTCACTTGTGAGAATGAGTTTGAAGAGTCTGCTAGTACTCCTTAACGCAATAGTGATTTTCATTTCATTAACGTTCTCAGTTAGGCAAGCTTTGTCCCAGTTTCTTCTGAGTGTCCCGCATTTACTTTTTATTTTTCCACAGGGGCTGCTTAATCTGCAATTTTACAGCCTCAAGGACGTTTCCGAGACCTAGTGTTCGTTTAATCTTAGAATCAGTGTACCGTATACGATGGTACCTGTTTATTGAATGCCCTGAGATTCTGATCAAGCAGCTGCTGGGATCATCAAAATTTGGACCACTGAGCTCTTATTCTAAAAGTGATTTTAGTACTTATTTAGAATTTCAAGTTCAGCGTCGCTCTCATTTAGTAGTAGCATTGGTAAGCTTACTGAAAATGTTTAAGAATTGGTCCGTAGGAGAACCGTGCATTTCAGAAGGATGCTTTACCCCAAGAGGCCAGCGAGGTTCGGTTAATTTCCGGTTCAGTACTTACAGCTTGAATAAAGCCTAATCTCTGTCATAAAATCCTCCAAACAAAAATCCTGTACTAGGATAATATATGAAAATTAACGGGAATGGAGTTTGGTACGGACAGATATCTTTATGGACATGGCTTCATTACACTTAGGATAAGCTCATATTGCATCCCACCGTCGAACTCTGTTAGCACGACCTAACCGGTATATACTTGGGAAACTAACTGCAGTAAAGGTTGCATGGCTATTTGCTCAACCCACTCCCATGGATGGCCAAGTGTAATTACCCGTCAAATATACGTCCACCATACTTTGCGTTCAATGCCGACATTGTTACGGATTGTTAACTTTTTCAAGAAGTTCCGCTTCATTTTCCCCCACACTTACGGATTATCCTATACAACTTTTATCCGATCAGCACAAAAACAGGACAATATTTACAAGCCCCTTTGTTTTTCTTGCTCAAACCTACGAAACTGTGATCCAGACAGGTAGTACGGTGGTACGCCGTTCTACCGCGGCAGTATGTGCGACACCTCGTAATCCACCATTACAATGAAATTGAAATCTATTAATCACTTATCTTTGAAGTGCCCACCCCCCTACAAAAACGCTTCCAGTCTGTTTCAGTAAGTAAGTAGCCTTAAAGTAATAGCCTTGTAGACTTTTTACTGCAAAAACGACACGCGTTCTGCAATGGTTACTTCTGAAGAAGATTGCTAAGCAACAATTGTCTCCCAAAAATCAAAGTACACGGGATAATGTGAACACTATGGACGGCAGACCCACACAAGATTTCGTGCATTCGACATTCCTGAAGTGGCGAAGTAAGGGTAGTTAGGTTGATCTGATTTTGGCGTTGGTATTCTGGTTGATTTCTAGTTGCTACGAGATCAGATGGCTTCAGGTTTTCCTCATTTACATTACATGGCTTGATGAGCTCGAATCTGATCGTCAAATGTGTAAAACTATAGTCATGTGTTTAGACTTGGTGGTCACGCAGGCGCTCTGACATGGAGCCCTGCTGGTTGATCGAAGATTAGACGACTAAGTCAGCTGTCACAACCAGGATAAAATTTTTCGTAAAAACGCCCAGAATAGTCATGAAAAATACCGTGTAGCGAACAAGCTCGGTTTCAGTGATTCATTATCAGGCTAAATACATCACATTTATATCACACATTTCACGGGAGAATGGTTAGGGAAGTAAACGGGGGACGTGTGGTTAATGGGGTCAATCAGTTCAATGTCACAGTGCAATCAATTACCCCCTTAAACACTGGGTCTTGACAGGCTAACAAGGTGAGGGTTGGCCAGCACAGATCCAGAGCCTGGGTGCACAGGGGTGTGTTACACATACGGATCCTCTGCTGTAGACAGAATCCTACTCCTCACTGCTCTCGACCGGATGGCCTTAACTCGGTAGATTGGACAAAATGTGTCCTTCAAGTTGACAGTGCGATTTGAATCCACCAGGTGTGATAGTATGGCGCTGCAGACAGACTTCGTTATGCCACTGTTGAGCCAAGCTGGATGGTGTTCCCGGATCCGTTCCGATAAGCGTCTAGGCGTGGGGCCAATATGACTGGTCCCACAGGAACAAGTAAATGAATATACACAAAAGGGGGCTGCAGAAATATGCACTTTATCTTTTAGGCGTGGGCACAAAACCGGATTGGACATGAAGTGGACTCGTAATTTGGCGGCGTAGAATGTTCTGTTGACTGCGCTTGTGAGCCTACGTGTGATAGTTTTGGGTAACGTGTCGCCATTGAATGGTAATCCGACATGCACTGTTTTCTTTTCTACAAGGTGCATCTGGTCTCTTTCACTCCGCTGTTGCATGGCCCCATCTATGAACCTTTCCGGGTATCCATCCTGTATGAATAGTGTGCGTATGATTGCTGATTCCTGTGCAATTAGAAAACGAACAGTTGAGTCCAACAATTCACCAATGCAATTTTATAAGAGGTATGTTGACGATATCCTTTGCGTACTCGATAATAACGTTGACCCAACTGACATCTTGGCAACATTCAACTCCGCGCACCAAAATTTACAATTCTCGTTGGAGTCCGAAATGAATAGCCAATTAGGCTTTTTGGATGTACGTTTACGTCACCGTGCTGATGGCTCAATTCAGCGGGCGATACATAGAAAGGATAGTTGGACAGATCATTCATTTCAATAGTTTCTTACCACTTGTCTTAAAAAAGAAATCTGATCAACTGTTTGACGGGAAAAGCCTTAAGGATTTGCACGGAGGACACAATTGCGCAAGAATTAGCAATCATACGCACACTATTCATACAGGATGGATACCCGGAAAGGTTCATAGATGGGGCCATGCAACAGCGGAGTGAAAGAGACCAGATGCACCTTGTAGAAAAGAAAACAGTGCATGTCGGATTACCATTCAATGGCGACACGTTACCCAAAACTATCACACGTAGGCTCACAAGCGCAGTCAACAGAACATTCTACGCCGCCAAATTACGAGTCCACTTCATGTCCAATCCGGTTTTGTGCCCACGCCTAAAAGATAAAGTGCATATTTCTGCAGCCCCCTTTTGTGTATATTCATTTACTTGTTCCTGTGGGACCAGTCATATTGGCCCCACGCCTAGACGCTTATCGGAACGGATCCGGGAACACCATCCAGCTTGGCTCAACAGTGGTATAACGAAGTCTGTCTGCAGCGCCATACTATCACACCTGGTGTGTAACAAATAAACGTTCTCTTTTGCAGTCCACTTTTTCATACCTGTGAACTTGGATAGCTTGTCAAAATCTAACAATTTTCAAGAGGCATAATTAACACTCTTACTCGCGTATGTACTCCGTTTAACACTACACAAAATTTTCGACCGCCCAGCAATCTTATCCATATTTCAAATGAACATAAACGGGTGCGTGAATCGAAGTATTCATTTCTATTATTTGTCTCTTCTACGGCTGAAATAGAAGTTTATTTTAAATCTTGTTTTCAAAAAACCAACTTTCGCACTTTCCTAGGTCGGTCTCAGCAATTCTACATGTAATCGCTACACAAACGTCGCCACAGTTCCCCAGTCACAAGTAAATGGGTTCGTGCCCTGGAATCCAACTGATCAGCACATGATCCCCATGGACTGTGCATTTCACCGTCCACAACCTATCACATGGATGAGATCATTTGAGTTGGCAACCACTATCATAACCATGGGCAGTATACTTCTAACAATTATCACTGTGCCGACCGTTTGTATTTTAAACTGTATATCACCTTTAAAATGAAAACCTGTCCATAAACCAATGACTGAGTTTGAAAAGCTTATGGTTTCAAGTATTGAAACCGGATTTACTTACATTATCCATCATTTATCAGAAAGTATTTGTTACGCACTGGTTATGCCGTATCAAAGCATTCCACTGACGGTTGAAAAATTCTTTCGGTTTTATACTGTTTTTTAAAAGAAGAAGCAACCTTTGAGGGGCGTTTTAATACCATGCTTTTATCTGCACTTTTGTACTGGTTACTGGCCGAAATGAACGTTACAACAACTTTAAACTAGATACCTTACACCCTCCCCAGTCACAACTAGAACTACGGTGTAAACGCAGGAACTTAATCTAGTGCCTTAAAAGAACACTTATCTTGATTACTTTCATAAGATACAGCCCCACAAATAACTTGCGTCATTATGAACTGTAAAGTCCAGCCGAAGAACACAAAACGGCGGCATGCTACTTAGCAGAACGCTGAGACGAATTTAGTTGCAATGCTTGAACTAGTCCGTGTAACCGTACGTTTCACGCCCTGCGACTCACCACAATGAAGTTTTTATGGCCGATACAGAGGGCTAACGGACACAGTGTGCTAGCTTTCAGATGATTTCGTAATTCTCCATCAGTTCGTCTACAGTTGGCTGTTACACCGGTAATCAAAATGGATTAACGAGTCCCGCAACTGTTTTCAAAAATTCTGGTGAACATTCTTGTTCACCACTAGCTAGATAGAGGCTATCAAGCTTGTGTGCCTGTAAGCCATGGTAAGGTAGAAAGACAGAAAATTTCTAATAGGAGTTAGAGAATGACAGTTATTTTAAGTCATGATCTGTCATCAAAATATACATGCCTTCGTTTTGTTAAACTAGTCATAAATATCGGTACTGATATGTTCGCCAAGCTTGGTATTTGGGTTGCAAAAGTTTCATCACCAAGCGAGGTGACATCATCACCTAAATGCCAAGCTCGGCGAATATATCAATACCAAACCATCAATCCGAGCTACGAACAACAACACCACTGTTCCTAGTCATATTTATGTTACACTTAGGTAGATAAAGACCCTCGGTGGATTTGGGATATGGTAGATCGAAGACAACCACAGTGGAAGACTGTAGCGACCAAAATCATATGACCATAGCAAATAGTGAACAAGCTCAGACTTAACGCCAACCTCGACACAACAGTAATGGGAGACTGAGAGCTGTGAATACAGTTACAACCTCAACGTATTTCGGGATACGGACATTTCCTACATCGCAATAAGTAAAGTAATTGGTTGGGGAGTATTAGATGGACACGTATCAAGCACCGCGCCTTCTCCTGGTACTCCGGGCGTTTAGAACTCCCCCGTTTAGTAGCAAAGTAACCGGGACACTTCTGATCAGTTGTAATCATGTCATTCCAGCTGACAAGCGCATGTTTATTGCGTGCTGACGTACGCAAACTACTTACTCGCAGAAGGCGATTTTCACAAAATCGGTTGCTTGAGAAGATGGTAAATCGGTTTATGAAACAAACAATCCACCCAGTAAACTAAACGCTTGCAGGCAACTGCATTCTACAAATTTCTGATAGTCAAGGTAGCCTGAATTGTCATAATGACTGCATTTCGAAATGAGCATTATGCGCTCGAATCAGATTGAACAGGGATGAGTCAGCCGAAACGATGACAGCAGATAGTCAGCAGACTGATTGTACGTAGTTTCTATTAACTAATTCAGAACAGTTCACTTAAACTGTACTGCACACTACGGCAATATTACTGGTCCTGTTGTAGTGAGGAGATACGGTCGCACCATACTACTCACACCACTATTCAGTAGCAGCGGATCGAGATGATCGCGGATCGAGATAATCGCGTGATAAATACGGCAGAGATACGGGATGGATCGTTGGAGGACAGAATGACATAT
>QNGE01003471.1:26851-52246 GCA_008508345.1 Paragonimus westermani | reverse complement strand
TTTGTGTCATCCGCTTTCTGGGTTTACAACACTGTGTATACCTTATCTTCAGGTTGCAGAATATGGCTGCATGAATGCAGCGCACGACATTGTGGTTAGTCCCTAGCGCCGATCATCCTCTCCGAGAACTATGCGTAAGATTATTGTACTTATGCATGAAATTCGGCCAGCTTATTTGGGCAACGATGTGGTGAGCATGTTTATTTTGATTACTGTCCTCATAACAAAGCTAGAAACGAACTGCTCCCACTTGTGATCTGTAACAGATGTTCTCATGTCATTATATGATATAGTTCACCGCCAATGTTTTTAACACAGCAAATTCATATTTACTCTTTGCCCGTATTGCCTACTGAGTGTAAAACCGCTCATGACATTTGAAGAAGTGACGGAAAAACTTCGCCACTTCTGCCCCGAAAACGTTGAATCCTCTGTTTTCATGTACTAAATCAAGAAGTTGTTCGCCTGGAAAGCTTATCCTATTCTATTGTCACTTGATCCACGGACAACGCCAAATTGCCCGCTTAAGTCCTCACTTTTTATTGAAACTTCACGGAGATACAGCTTACGAAGTCTATAGCCCAAATCATTTTTACTCCGCCTCTATTAGACTGCCCGTAAGGATGCTAAGAAACGGCAGAATTAGTAGTGCTTTTGGTGTTATCAATGGTGCTTTGTTTCCTCTGTCCAGTTTCAGTTTTTGAACAAGTTACAAAGTGACTATCTTGGCTTTTTGTAGGTTTTCATGTTTTTTCTCAGGCTTCTGCAGTTTTTATCAGCTAGTTCTGAGCAGCGTTTATAGCTTTCCAGATTGACCTTCAATTTGCTGCAATCTTGCACATTTGCACCGGCATGGTATCCTCTCCCCCCAATTGATTGGCGCAACCGGTTGTTGCAAGTGACTTCTCAGTAGCTGTAGCTTACCTGATGTTTGATTAATGATGACTGTTCGTCCATACCACAAATGACCGAACTCAACATGATTCCACCGTGCTGAACATGATGACCGAAAATCAAGAAAGGTGTTACAAAAATCACAGAAAAGCAAGTGTATGGGTGTGAAGTTGTAATTACAGAGATATTGATATATACAACTTCTATCTGTCCCGCAGCTTTCGAGTCATGCTGTGAGTGCTTGCTTTTGTTCAACCTTCCAACTCTTTCCATGGCGCCCTAAACACTTCTCAAAAAGTGGCAATCGAACAATTCGAAAAAGCTTTTGGCTAAGTTTAAGCGGTGACTGAGACAATTTTCGAAATACCGGAACATGCCTACCAGCATTCGATGCCGAAACCAACTGTTTCAATCAACATAGCATGATTGTAGCAAACAAAACACAGTTAACGACGTGAGTGTAAAGTGAATATGCCAGAATGAGGTTTCAGTTTTTAAAGGCCCTTTGATTTTTGCTAGACTCAATGCCCTGTCCACTCAAGAGTGAGTGGCCACGTAAGAAAAACTCATACAGAACATATCTGTAATGTTTTATCCACCAAGGCTTCCAGAATGCAACGAGGGCGCCTCGTTTTTAATACCCTCTTAGCCACGCCATCGCCAGTCGAGTAAAAGTTAAGATTCCTGTGAGCCCCAGTGGCAAATAACTTTGTGGCACAATCGGTGTTTAAGTCGTTCACAAAAGCAGTCAAGATTTGGCACTGTGATATATAATGCTCAGGAGGTTATGGCTACCCCGTGTACATACAACTAGACTACTATGGTAGAAGGTTTATGTTCACCAACGAGCATGTAATCCCTCACAGCGATAACAGGGTCTACTGACAAGTCTGATGAATCATAAGAGCACAGAAAATACAATTGGTCAATCTGCCTTAGGTTTAACACGTGCCGAAATGGTTCTGAGGCAAAGCAACACCGACGACATACTTCTATACCGGTCAGTTCAGCACACATGAGAAATCATGAACCAAGGTAGTTGCAACTCCTGGAGACCCCTTCTAGAGTGTATACCGTGGCGAAGTTGAAGAACAGAAGGAAGGTCGGATTTTGCTGCTAAGGTCTGCTTGAGGCCAAGAACACTGCAGATTTTTACGCATTAAAAACCTCGTGAGCTTAACTGGCTCATACATCTCTGCTGGACTTTTCGCGAAGTGTACATCTCCATAAGGTGTTAAAAACAACCGAATTGAAGACAGCATTAAAGTCCAAAGAAAAGTGGCCATTGTGTGTCCATGAGGATTGGAATCTTCACTACATTGTTGTACAGTAAAAATGTGGTCAGTTCACCACCAGCTGCTTCGGAATCCTACCAGTACTTTAGGAAGGTTCCTGAGCTCAATGAAATCACACAACGTCGGCGGCTTGAACGCATCACAATTTGCACACCGACTTCAGACCTCTCATTGAAGAATGAGAAAACCGTTTTAGGAATCATTGGAGAAGGTATGACTACTAATGCTGTCACCCTGTCACTAGCAGCTCTGAAAAAATTAAAGGTGGGAAAGAAACTACTGTTGGTGCTATATCACACTTTAGCAACAAAGGGTCTACGTGGAAGTCTGTCTGTGATAGAGATCTTGTGATTGATGTAGTTTAGCTGAATTCATCCACATCGCTTCGCACACTTTGCATCCCACCTGAGAGGCCAGCATCGTCAGCTATAGAAAAATTAGATAACTTTTACAGGTAAGCTCTCACTAAAACGAAACCATTATAGGCTCAATCACGAATGAGAGATTATTGCAGTCCACGACCATTACATGGAAAGACTGTTATCAACTAACTCAATGTTGATATTCAATGGTGCTCACTGTTGTTGTTCACTCATTTTGTTAACCTGAGCCCTACTTTTGCAAGCCGCAGTCGTATTTCAACCACGGGGTTTAATTATTATCGTTTGTAGGGTTCACCGAAGTAACATAAATTCAACAGTGCTGAAAGTGCATGAATCTTTCAAACACACTAAGACAAACCAAACTGCCACAGTCGCCACGATTTCTGAAAGCACTCGTTAAATTTTCTCAGGGCAATTTTTTCTTTGTTGCCTCTTGACGAACGTTCCTCGTAGTCTAATCACCTCGTATTTTTCTTGACCATTTTGTGAGCAAAAAATGCTTATTAGGGTCCATATGAGATTTGATTGGCATCCTCAAGTTGTAAATTGTTAAGTGAAGACTGAGACGCTACGAATACCCCATTTACTACAAACAGCCCACTTGAGACGACGAGCAGCCTGTGATATTGCAAGTAGAGCAGCAAGGAATCCAACCGCTTTTGTCAATGCTCATTATCTGTGGATCTGAAGAGACGTAGGATTTCTTACTGAATGGAAGGATTATATTACCTGTGTTCATAGTGTTGTGTGAAGCGGAAGCGCACTTTACTTCTGAGGAAGCAATGAACAGATTGACAGTGTTTTATTACTACTGTCTCCATCAATTAGCCCGTATTAAATGGAGTGATCGCGTGATTAGCCCAAGCGGTCAGCGGCGCGCGTTTCCAAAAACGGTCGAAGCATCCAGTTTGCCAACAGATAAAGCAATCCGAACTGTGATAGTTGGATCATATATTTTGTGTGTGAAGTATACAGCGTGATGGACATTAGAAACCAAGTATACTAATTTGTGGATAAAATCGCAGTGTTCGAACAACGTAGTCAAGTATCAGGAGGAACGTCAAATTTTCACTATGTAAGATAGGTAGATTTCACCAAATTACAGACTAGGTAATCGTTCAAACAGCCGACAGGAACTTCACCCAAAATGACGATTTGTTGCAGTGCTGGATTAAAAAATATAGCTGCTTCTCCAACTCAAGCTTCAGTCACCCAGTTTTCGTTATATTCTTCTTATGGTGACAGTGTTTATTGTAGACTCTTCTTTTTCACCGTTACAATGAACGGCGGCTCCAGTGAAGGTATTCCCTATTCAGGCTGATGTCTGTTATGACTGGACGAATGCACAAATAAAAAGACAAATATATCATTAGTACAACAGTTTCAACCGGACAGACCGCTAACAGGAGTGGTTTTTCATCCGAGTAGCCTGCCTTGAGGTGGCATGCAAGACAGTAATAAAGGAAATGTCCTAGTACTCCGAAGTAAAATACTTCATAAAAGCGTGAGCAGTTTACTGTTGTCCGTAAATATTTCAGAGCACTGCATTAATCCAAAATTAGCCGTCTTCTTGGGAATGACCGAATGGCAAGTCCAAGATGATATTGCCAAAGCCGTACCATACAAACAGTGTGTTGATTTTATTTGTTTTTAACCCTCTTAAGTCTGTCAACCCAAGCCCATCTTTATCTCAAGGAAAGTAATCAAACTGTAGCCTAGCGTTCTCAGACACTCATCGCCAAGCGTGAGGACGGGACATTACTGTGATCGGTCCGTCGTAAAGCAATATGGTGGGGTTAGTATCTTCAGTTCTCCAGCTTTCCTCAATAGCATAAAAGCAAGCTTCAGTCAAGATATTATTTCGTAGGACCAGGCAGATTCTCAACCTTGATAATCTGTCGATATAAAAAGGTATGCTAAGAAAATGGTTACTGACAGAGATTTGCGGTAAGATGGACAAGGGGAATGCCAGAGTTCTAACAACCCAGAAGAAGCCTACATTTTACTTTAGCAATTTAAAGGAGATAATTTGGCCAACGACATCAAACACAAATCTGAAGTCTTGTAGCGACCATTTTGGCTCATTGCTAACTATGTCAGAGTTAGGACTGCCATTTGTGCGCTCTTTGTTTCCAGCTTTTGTATGTGACTAAATGTTTGGTTGAACAGGTATGAATATCAACAATTATCCCGCGCACTCGAACGTACGACCCTGCGTGTTCGTTAACCGTTCCGCTCTCACCGTTGTTATTTCTCCGCACTCCCGTTGAACTTGCGTGTCAACAGTATACTCCTTGTTTACTCATTGGGTTATTCTTAACTGGCCATCTTTGATTGGCTTGATTCTGTAGTCTGTACTATCACACACGTATGAAGCTTCCCAAATACGGTTATTTCAAACCACCAAAGGAGCGGCTTCCCAAAATCTCGAACGCAATTTGTCTAACTATTTCGTATTTCACGTTGTCTATCAGTTCAGTTGCAGTCACAGTGACGCTTACATAGGTAAGACGAATCAACAGCTATCTCAGCGATTGACCGAACACATCCCGAACTGGTTCAAACAGTTCAAGACACAACAACCTCGAACCAATGAATCCGTTGCTTGAAGTCCCGTATCATCTATTGCCAAACACCTCATGATAGCAGGTCATCAAGTTGGCCGACTTAGCTCGTTCAGAATATCGTCAAGCAATCAGAACCCGAAGCTACTGGTCTTTAGCGCAGCCATGTTGAGCTGAAACCACCAGCCGGCGCTAGGTGTACAAAAGTGGTACAAAAGTTACGTACCACTCAGACAGAAGAGAAACCTCGTTCGTAGTTTAACACACAGAGCTATAAGGATATGTACTGATGGCATGATTGGAACAGAAATGGTCTTTTTACGGCGGATACTCGCAGAGAACTCTTATCCTGTAAAATTCGTGGATAAACATATGGAACTGACAGAACCAAAAGTTAAGCTCCTATCTGCGGAAAAGAAGTCCGTTTACATGACGCTAGCCTACAAAGGCGAGGCCTTGGCCGAATTGGTGACTCGCAGAATACGTAACGCAATTGAAAAGACCTACAATGCGGCACAACTGCGAATCACATTCGGATCAAACCCGGTAGTCCACGTACAACTCAAAGATACGTTGCCTAAATGTGTGACTTCATTTTGTGTTTACTCCTTCAAATGCTCCTGTGGAGCAAGTTACGTCGGTCGCACAACCAGGCGCCTTTCTCAGAGGATACGTGAGCACCACCCCACTTGGCTGGCTAAGGGCGAGGTGAAGTCCATTTCGAGTGCAATTCTGGCGCACCTTGTAGACACAGGGCACCAAATCTCCCCAGAAGTGGCTTTCCAGCCCATTTACCGCCTGCCCAGCCGTCAATCTAGAGGAGTCAAATTTCGTATTCTGGCCACCGCGGAAGCGATCGGAATTCGGTTGCGCAATCCACAGTTGTGCGCTCAGAAGAAATTTGTTCAGACCCTACGGTTACCATGGCCCCCCATTACCCACTTGACAACTCCGGAGGTCAATTTCGTCACCTAATTGTCGTCCAATTCACAACCGTTTGATGTAGTTATGTGACTAATTGCTCTTGATTTCTTCTCGCTTGACAACCATGATGGTATAAAATGTTATGTAATTGGCCTGATGATGAATAACCGAAAGCAGACTGTTCGCCAAAATCACCTTTGTCTTCTAAAAGTGGTTGAAACAACCCATTGGGTTGCCGTGGTGCTGATGACATAGTACCTAGTGTGGATGTCTGCATGCCCATACCCCGTCTATCTTCAAGTACCTATCGCATGCAACCGGCATGTTTTACGTGTGCGACTGATATGAGTGACCGGAATGTTAGAATATCGTAACGTATGTCTTCTTTCTGCTCTATGGTTATACGTGGTTGTGTATTTTTCACTAACCGGTAGCCCAGCACACAAACCCAATCAATGTTAGGCTGTACGCAATCTCTTGTTGGGTTTTTGCAGTTATTATTGGCAAGCCAAAACCAGTCAAACGCTATCTTCAAATCCCATGTTAGGTGGCTTTCGTCGTTCAAAATCACGTTCCAGAACCTATTTAACTCTGAGTGTACAATTCATATTTCGGCTTCCTTCAATTTCCCTGTTGATAGACCTTCACGCTTTCTCGCAGGACAATGCATGTTCCAGATCAGACAACGTTCTTTACTGAACTCGATAGACCGATGTGTACATCAGAACCATAACTCCCATGAAAGGAAAAACCAATCTAAACCTTCCAGATAATAAGGAAAAATTGGAATAAATTCCGTGTCATTTACCATCATGTTTCACTGATTTCTAATCACACCTTATTAACTTACTCTTGAAGTGTTTTTGGCTTCTTGATCATCATACATAATTGAAAACAACATTCTGATAGACTTAGTGGTAAAAGCAGCCAACAAGCAAATATCATTCACAGTCGCTAATAATTTCCAGTTCTCAACGGACGCTTTACATATTTCTAGTGTACAGGCAACCGCAGAGTCGGAAATTGCACTAAACATGCTCTATCAGCAATTTTTGCGATTAAATCTTGTTCCAAGCTTGTTAAGTAGTGTACGCTGTACGTTATCTACACTGTCACCCACGTGATTGTGGAAGTCAGTGATGTAACATAGGACTCACAGAAACCGATAAGGTATGTTGTGAAATGTTCAGATTTCGTTTAACTTTTTCAGACGACTACCCAGAACCCGCAACTCAGATATGTGATTTTAATTTGACGCTATTAGCACATAAATGAGTGATAAAATAGGTGAATGTTTTACGAGTAATCTTTTTGGATTAATGACGGAACCTAGAGGTTGAAGAATTTAAGATACATTTTCGAGGTCACTGATTAAATTCTCTTTTAAAGGATGACCCATTATAACCATAAGGATAGCTACTAGATACAATGGTTTCTCATCACAAAAGCACTTCAGAAAATTTAAACGATTTGCAAAATATTTGGCCGTATTTCACGAAAATTAAAGTAGCTTCACATAACGTAATTGGGTTGTCTGTTAAATTCACTTTTAATATTAGTAGCAAAACGTTCGTGAATAACAAATTTCACGTATGAAGCACGATGAGGAACCAATTCCGCCGAATTCCAGTGATTACGTGCTTCTTCAATACAGATGATTTCGTTGCAACTAGACGCCTTAGCTTTACACCTTAATTATGAAACGCCATTACATAAGACTGGTCGTATTTGTGTTGAATTCCAGTTTGAGAATTTTACTGATCAATTATCTGATCTTCAACCAAGTAATGCTGACAACCTAGGTTGGTTAAAGACTAAGTTCACCGATATAGCTTATGGGTTTATCATGACTCCGATTAATAGTCGGTGTACTATCACGAAGCAACATCTGCAATCGTTAAGAGAACTTAAGTGAAAAACCTAGTTGTACACAAGCCTGGCAAGGGTTCTGGGGCCGCCATTCTAGACAAAGATGTGTATGTATGTATGTGTATATTAGATGACAAAACAGACAGTGGAGAATGTTACCGAAATAGAGGACCGCGTAGGACGACATCTTCGGCTGCTATTGCGGTTTCGGATCATTGACGAAGCAACGTATAAATCTCTTAAGCCGCGCGGATCATCAACACCTCAACGTTACGTCCTACTGAGGACACAAGTCTGGGATGCCGCTTAGGCCAATTCTGGCAATAACAAACTCCCCTTACCATAAGCTGGACAACTGGCTGGTCGCTATTCTAGCCCCAGTAAAACAAAAATTTTAGACACACTCCATTAAAGATTCTTTTGAATTGATTACTGAAGTGGACAGAATCAATCTTGCTAACGAACTGATGTGCTCCATAAACGTTCGGTCACTAAGCACAAATGTTCCGCTGCATGAAAAGATGGATTAAATTTTTCAGCTCGTTGTAATGAGTCACGTTCCGTCGCCGCTTCTTACCGACATATCGAAGGAAACCTTGCTGCTCTGTACCGAGAATGTCAGTTTTCGTTTTCTCGAGCAGTCCTACCTTCAAATAGACGGAGTAGTCATGGGAAGTCCACTAAGTTTCATTTCAGCAGACTTTTTCATGCTAAAAATTGAGCGACAGAGATAGAAAACTTGTCACATTACAAGCGTTACGTCGATCACACGTTAATTTCCAGTCGACCTAAACAGATGATAGATGACATGGTACAACGTCTAAATAGTTGTCATCCTGATTCGAAGGTTACTTGTGAAGTTGATGTCAACAACCACCTGCCATTTCTAGATATTCCAGTAAATCAGCGGGAAGATGGCTCGGTTAGAACTGTTTACAGAAAACCCACGTGGTCAGGTCAATTGCTAAACTTCAGCAGCTTCACACCGGTCTAACACAAACGAACATTAGTGGCTACACTGTTCACATGAGCAAGGCAAATCCGTATGAGCAAAAGCCTTGCGGAGAAAGTAGATTTGATTACGTCTACCCTACAACCAAATAGTTACCCCAGAAGGTTCACAGACAGGCACAATAGACAAAAAGTACCACCTGAAGTGGTGATCACTGTGGAGAAAAACAGGGTCTACATACAGCTGCCTTGTTAATGGTGAGTAGATCACGCATCAAACAACACAGCGATCAGGAAATTCAACTAAGCGAATGTTCGCTGCAGCTCAATTTCGTGTAATCGTTCGGACCCAGAAGTTACCAGTGGCTTCAGTCAAAGGAGATCAGCTTATCGGTGCCACTTCACATTGTGTTTACCAATTTGCATGTAACTGCGGAGAAAATTACATAGGCAGAACGAAGGGATGCTTGGGCTCCAGCATTAAGGAACGTCTACCTAAATGGTTACACAAGTCCGTGTTACTGGAGAATGGCAATGTTGATGAAACGCGTAAACAGCCAACTTCTTGAGTCGCTAGACACGTCCTGACCACCGGCCACGCTCTCGATCCATCATGTGCATTCAGAATCCTGTTGTCATTCTAACCCGGGATTTTAACGGTCTGATGAAACAGTTGCAATCAACCTCTGTGTTCAGAAACAGCTCTTCGTTAATTTAACTTATCTTAACACGTTTACTAACAACCCTCTGAACTGTTTGCTGTAAAAACCGACCCATGTTATTGTAAGTTTGGTAATGACGAGTCAGTACGAAATGCTTGCATCTACCAGTTTTCGCGTTCTAACTGCTGTTTGAAATTCTACTGTTTTGTTCATTGGTATAATACAAAAAATCATGCCACGGCCCGATAAGAGAGGAATGATATTTTGTAGGAGCTTAATCAAAAACTATATCATCGTAGCGAAGGTGAGCCATCAAACTATCATATTCAGAAGAATATGCTAAAGAGGCAGCGAAGTAGCTGAGTAATTGCAAAGCAACATAGTAATAATTCCTCACATGCAAAAGTGTCGTCCACAGGCTGTATCATTCGGACTTATTGTGTAAATGTGTTTGCAGTTGCTTTGTCGTTGAGGTGTATGCAATGTATATCGAGTTACCGAATACACCAGTCACGGTCTCAGTTCAAAACAGTGCAAATTAAACAAATTTTGAAAGAAAAAGAACAGTTGTTCCACTGATAACCCCATTGCCACCTCGTCAGTTTTGAATGTAGGAATCACCAGTTAAAATGGATTATACAATAAAAGTATGTCTCACTTCGGTATTCTAGAGACCGAAATAAATATTGGCGTCTTCAGTAACATGTCCCTAGGCCAGGTCTTCAAAGATGTTCAACACAACTGGATCATGCATCATTTGATGGTTCTCCAGTAGTCACCCCAAACCGGAAGGATGAAGTAAGGCTTCTCGACTGGTTGCGATTGTTCAGCAAACTATATGGGTCGTGTTATTCGGCAATTGTCTATATGAATCGAGGAACAAAACCCGGCCCAGAAAAGGACTGGGAATGTATGTCAAACATTAGCACAGTCTTCGGTAATTGGGATAACCACCACAAAGTCAGCATTCATGATAATTACATATGGTTGTATTAAATTGCCAAAAAATAGTTCGCAGACGAAATCTGGCTGATACCGAGTCGGTCGTCATCCGGTTATGCATAACCCCGTACGAACTGACAATCTGATCATATCGAGACAACTGCGCCAATCATTCATTGGTTTAGCCGATCCGTAAGGAATTAGTAAATTTCTCACTGGCTTTCAGAGGCACTAAGAAAGAATTTTACCCAGCTTCTAGTCATATCCCCGTTATTTTTTTTATCTCGGAGTCGTGTGGATAGAGCAACGTGATGGGTCCTTAGGAAAAGCATGTCTGATGTTTTCTGTTCTACAAACTAGTGCAAAGTTTTCAGACAAATAATAATGATGTCATTTTTCAAACAACGAGGGAAAACTTTGCACCAGTAGACGTTTTGATGTACGGAGGCTACTACTAGGACAGTAACTTTTATTCTATCTTGTACCTGAAGTTCAGTTGCTCCAAAAGATTTTATTCAATTGTTCAGGTATAATACATCATCCTAGAACTACTTCTTAACACGAGCATACAATTCTTACTAACGGGATGACTAATCTAGACAGAATTTTCGCACGGAAACATTGCCAATTAAGATAATATTCCAATGTTTGTGTCCCGTGGGTTTTGTACGAACTAACGATAAGTAAACGAGGGTGATTTAACCTAAGTTGGTTAGACGAGTTACCCATACGCCGGCAGTTGGGTAGCCCATTTTGCCTCACAAGCTGATGATGGAACCAAAATTTGGTGGGCCAACTGTGGAGAATTATTCTTTCGTGCTAAAAAGTAGGGAGGAAAATGTAGGTCGTGAACTTTCCATCGTGTAAACGCAAACCACAGCTGCATGTGACTTGTACACCAGGTGTCTGTAATGTTGAAAATCGCAAGTGACCGTTCTTTGTTGAACTGTTAAGGGATTACGATCATTCGCACTTAGGCTGACCACTATCGCACCACGTGATATAAACCACGTGCATAAATTGTCCATCATGTTTTCGGTGGAAGCGAACTGGACTGAAAAGTGCACGTTCAACCATGAGTGTGATTCGAGAAGTGCCGGTAAACTAAGCAGAAAATCACAGCAACCTACAGCTGCACACGTCCCTTGGACTCAAGGCACAATTTGGTCAATAAGAGGTGTTAGTTGACTTCTTTGATCGACCAGCGGACAAGATGCCCACAACACTTAGAATCATTTTTCACAGTCAGCACGAACTAACAACTTAAAAAAAGTCATGTGTAAAAAAGGAGACTGCAGTTCAAGGCTTATCAACGGTTCATGCGCACTCAAGAGGACGCTATTTGCTAGGCACTTCTGATTTGCGAAGACGTACTTTGCCACCTTCCCTTCCACTTTGGTAAGGCAAGGACCTTCTATCAACCATCAATTCGCATTCGTCAACGCCACTCTGGGGAGTCAGTCACCTAATTTATTTTTGATAGATTACCTAGCCCACAGAATCACCACACGCCAATCAGGAGTGAATTGAACTGACAAACAGCAGCATCCAAAACCGTGCGCTACAGCATCCTGTTATATCTTTATTTAGCTTTGAGAGGTAACATTAAAAAATATTGAATTCGTATTCAAAGCCCTGTTTATTCCAAATCTTAAGATACATTATATGGATAGTTCGCACGTTCATTTCTTCAATAAAATGAAAATATTTCCCAACAAGTATGTATGCAGTTACGACGATCTTGTCACCACTCTCTTGTAGATGAGAGCGGTAAGATCCAGTAAATTAAGTTTTAACAGGGAAACTAAAGATTAAACTTCCACCTGATAAGGGATGCTGACAGGCATTCGCCTTTATCGAAACAGAAGAAGTGAGCTGAAAACGAAAGCATTTTTGATGTTGTGAATGAAAAGAAAACCAACTTACACACACAACGGGAATTTATTTTTTCTTACAAAAGTCACAAAAACGTGACAACCCTAGTTAGTGGAAGTAAACATCTAGGCTGACCACCGGTGATAACTTTAAGAAATACGTCCTAGTCTTCTGGCTAAAGATAGCCAGTATTGGCAAAAATAAAAGTAAAATCAACGAGTGTTTTACAATGGAAAGCTTTCTTCGGACGGTGGATGAAAAAAAACTGATCACGGAATGCAATCGACTGCTCACAAGTAGACGATCCAACTACCAATTGGACAGAGAACTGACTGCCAACATTGCTGATAATATCCACGAGTAGTATAATGATGCAAAGACTCAAAATGGACAAAGACGAATTACCGATCAGTTTCAATGTAGGATTGCTGCTCAAGAGCATACCGAAGAAAGTCGCGCTTGAAATCGTTAGCGGTTTAATCGTATCGACCATCTGACCTACCAGGCCAATTCATTAAATTTGATCTGGAGAGTCTGTGGGACGCAACCAAAGCAAGCCAATAGTTGTTCGCTAGCAATCACAGAGGTTATAACGATTCCTTTACACTCATCCTTACCGTGTACCCAGAAACCTCTGAACAAAACACAATCCTCTGTGGCCACACAGTCATATTCCGGATAGATCTGTCATGTAGACATAACTACTTCCTCACGAAGTTTTACAACCCACGTGACCGGTGTACTGTAACTAGACCTCAAGAATCGGACCAAGTTGACATTAATACGTGCTGTTCCTTACTCTACTGGGGTGCTACCCACAAGTCCTAGTGAACCAAAAAATACTTTTAATATGACGATGGAGTACAGAAAAGGGAATAGTTTGCCATGCGTATCTTCTCGTGACCAAATCAGGCGAGTCCGTTGTATTTAAGAGCATGTATGTTGTAACCTTCAACAGCGAAACGTTTCACCTTCCTACACATGAGACAGTTGTGAAACAAAGTATACAGTGAATTCACTGGCAACTATAACGAAAACTCACCGTTTCTCAATAATTAGATTAGGCAAACATACAAACGTCTGAGCACAAGGTACAGCAGGTCGAACACTAATTTGCCGTACCAGTAACCAGGAGAACACTCGAATGGGAACGAGAAAATAAGATTAATTAAAAGAGTTAACAATCCCGTCGACTCACTCCAACAGGGGTTAGACAAACAGGAGACCCCAACCAGTGGATCGCCACTCAAGGTTCTCATTATTCAATAAGACACTGGTCAACGCACAGTTTTGTTCAACAGGTAGTAGACTTGATGTCGAACTTAAAAACCACATTTAGAGAGTACGAAAAGAAAAATGTGTCTTATGACCATCAAATCGCTTTATACTATTAAGATATAAAGAAACGAACGTTGGATGTAAAGCATCCTTCAGCATGAGAGCGGAATGAACAGAGAGGAAGAAAATGGTGACAACAAAATACCTGAGATTTCGAGATAAAACGTAAAGAAACCATTCAATAGGTTGAAACTAGTTGTTCAAACGCAACCCACAATATCGAATAATGCGATGGATTTCACAAAGGAACTAACATCCATTCCATCTAAGAATTTTCATATAACTACGGAAGATGTTGCAAAATCCGTGATTTTTCATCCGTGTCGCTGAAAGTTTATTTGTGTTACGTTGTTAGTCATGTGAGTGAGCACAGCAGAACCGTACGCTTGTACAGGATGTGCCCAGAATGGTTGGTAGTGACCACATGGTTGGCGGCATCCGATTCGGATTAGCCTGTCACAGTGACCGAAGCCGAAGGACGCCTGCGCTTATCCATCACTGCAACTGGCTTGCGCTGCACCAATTGCAGTTCCACCAACACACCACATATCCAGTGTAAACCCGAAGGAATAAGACCGGGAGGTGTGCCAGTGGGGCCTTTGTGTCCAGCCGGCCAATGCTGGTTAGCCACTTGATTGGCTAATAAGGAAAGGAAACCCCTATCTCTCGGAAACTAAACAGAGAGAGGCTGCAATGACGAGATCTAAATTAGGAAGAAAGATTTTTGAAGCGTAATACAAGAAGCGTTGCAGTATAGGAGTGCAGGTCAGTGCAACCTAGAGAAGATGGGGATGAAAAGCAAATTTCTCGCTCAACTATGAAAAGCCAGGCAGACCATTCATCATACAATGAAACAACAAAGCCGAAGAAAAGAATGCTTAGAAGTCCAGAGACACTCAGGCATCTGCTTTTTGTCTGGCTGCTCCCCTTCGGCCAATCTGACAAGGTTGAACCCGCAAGGACCGAAGTCACAGTCAGCACAGCCCTCAGGATCTAAACAGCACGCAAGCCTGACCACCACGCCAAGGTAGCAGAAAGAGTCAGGGGTGACCACATAGAAGTGTTAACGCAAACTTGTCCAAATGACACGTGTCCATGTTTCGTTTCCGCTGTTGGGTGCAGTTAATCGCCTCGAACCAAAGCAGTTGTCTGGTCGAGTGAGCATATGCTCGGATCAACGAGAAGTGGTGCATGGTGTGAAAATCGCGTGACGATTAAGGACGACGAAGTATAATAAACCCATTTCCAATGGGTTTATAGCTCAATCGTCCACCTAGCAACTAAAGACACGTGAACTCAATCGCTGCGACACAGGCGAGTGTCAGTTCCAATCGAGAATGAGAACGCACATGACAAGTTAACCTCACCGGTGACGATTTGGTGTAATTCCACCAAATAACCTCCCTCACTGTGCATGTAAAGAACTCCCGTCATCTTGGATAACAAAAGTAAACTACTATGGTACGATTGATTTCTTGCACCCTATTTCCGAGAGCCTCTATAACGACAATATAAGATGAACCTGGGTCTGTCAGTTCGGAAGACCTGATTTTACACCTGACTATACTAATCGCCAGGTCAGTCTTATCGTCCCATAGACTTCTGTTATAAGTAGAGAATATACTTATTCGCTTTACACTCTAGCTAATGTAGGTGTCAACCCCTCTTTCTCCCATCTCTACAAATTATCCTGCTCGAAAGCCATCAGCTTCCGTTAAACGGCACGAGGTGTCTCAAGCGAAACGACAAGCATAGCAGGTCATTTCTTGGATCCACCACACGAGCTAAACGATACTGTTCTATCAGGCTTCTGAAAAGTGCATACACTTTGTTGTCCATTGTTGTTGTTCACGTATGCCTAGTACAGTACACAGCTCCTAGGCATCATTTATTGTTATTAGTGTTACTCGCCCTCCGTTTGTGGATAACTTTTGCTCGAATAACGTTTACCCGTCACAGTTTAATTTAGTCCGTAAACACCAACTTCTTTCAAATAAAGGACACAAGACAGTAACTGTCAGGGAGCCCCTGTTACCCTCGAAAATGCCTCTCCCAGGGAAGACGATTTTAGCCCAATGAGATACACAGATCCTCTCCAAACACTCTTGAAATAACGTTCAATAAAACTCAAATTAGGTGCCCTGTAATCTGTTGTGCTCATTATCCAGACCAGACTAATATTTTCAGAATCCGCCTTTCAACCTTCTGATTCTACGTCACCATTCATCATATAGATACCCGCGAATTGCTCCTTTTGGGATACGTGTTCAGTTTACAATAAGGCAGTTTTTCAGCTATGTTCCGAGGTGACTTGAAGAAATATAACAGAATCGAGCGTGTTGCCCTCTATTCTGCTGGCAATCTGGAGGCCAGCGACTCAAGATCCCGCACTACCCCACTTTTTGCAGCAATTTTACGACGCTCATAACGGCGACAAAAATAGGAGTTCCGTAAGGGCTGGCTGAAAAAGGTAAAACTACATGGACGGCACAAAGCCACTGCAACGTTCATTCGGTAAAGATGACACATGCAATCAGTCACCAAAGCTATTAAATAAGTCCTTAGCGACTTTCTTTGGGTACAACAAAAACAAAAGTTCTTCAAGCGCCAGTGGAAACCACCGATTTATTGCTGTCCGTGATACCGACGATGTCAAGGGATCAGACGCCAGTGAATTTGACGCATGTTTAGCAAGACAGTAAAGGTTCCCCTACAGTGCGAAGTCCGTCTGAAATCAAGCAATCAGCGCCAAGTTCCTAGCAGAGAAGTGTCATACGTCCACAGGAAACATGAAACAGTTAGCAGGCAAGAATCCATGATTACAAAAGTAGGCGGTCTCAGTCGAAAACAGCTTTGATCCAGGAAGAGTAATTGATTCCGTAACGTGATTATCGCAGGTGCATAGGTCCACATGACAGCACATGAGATGGAACACTAGTTCAGTGAGAGCATTATAATAAGCACTCCGTGCATGGCAACCTCAAAAATACAAGTCGCCAGTGAATGCCATCTACTGTATTGATGTCCACTGTCACCAGTCGAGATCATACTCAGGACTGCATTGAAACAAGAAGCCTCTTTACGGTTGCATAACAGATTTAGCGCTTTTTCTGCTAGGTTCTTAGCCATACAGTTGCATCGGACAATTCACGCGTGATACTGTAGGCGAAACACACGAGTGAAGCTTTCCGGTTGACCGCAGTTACCGCGATAGAAAACTGAGTAGCGGCCTTAAGAAAGTGCGTCAAAGCCGAATGAATGAATAGGTCAGGGTAGTGAGACTTCGAGTAGTGTAGACGAGTTGAGAGTGAAAAGCTGCCATTTCCTGAAGGCCACGGTAATTCAGTGTCTGCCAGTGTGTCGAGACTATTCTTTGTTCGTCACCACCATACCCTGAACGCCTACTAGGTTGTTGACGTTCCTCATAACAAGGCAAAGAAGGTCGTCACTGACTGTATTCTGAATGATTTAGCACTGACTGTAATGTTACAATATTCAAATAACCTGAACCTCTGGACATAGCATTTCTTGCGCTTTTCGGAAGATATAATGGATGAGAAACCTCATTTTATGTATAACTGTACACCCGTCACATAGTTCCCGAGGGGGATCCAGTGCCATTCAGATCAGATTCCGAACCCATTGTATAGGAAACATGTTAACATCAAAGAGGCCATTACACCGATCAACCTCGCCCACACTCATACTAGCTCTGAAGAGAGGTAAAATTGAATCTAGCGCTTCTTTAAAAAAGGGCTGCTAGACACATCTGTGTCACAAAATTGCGATCAAATGTGAGTGATGTGAATGTTGAGCATCAATTTAACCGTCGTTCAACACTCATGTTCACGAGTGACTTTCAAATGCACAAGCTGATTTTAACTGCTGCAGGGAATCGAAGAGCATGTTGAAAGAAGTTACGTTGTTACACAAATTATGTGTGTATTCGATGATCAACGAAACAAAGAGCAACACTAATTCGTAAATGGATCACTACACACAAAAGCTCAGCACATGCGTTCATACGAAGTGATGGTTGACTGAAATTCACGAAACGGTTCATCTTCTCGGCGAATTCTTACCACTAAATACGCACTGGTTACGCTACCGCGATCGGTGAAACAAGACAACCATACTCATCAAACACCACTAAAAGTTCAGATGAAGAGAGACCGGTTTTGAACGGTAAACTCGAGAGGAAGTTCACAAAGTATTAACAGCTACCCAGGACGCCCACTACTAAAATTGGTCAGAAGTGGTTAGCCTGCATGTGGCTAAAAAGCGCGCTCGATTAACAAGGCTAACTACAATAGAATTAAATGGAATGCAATAACGCAGTGCTATACATGAGACCTCACTGCATACGTAATTGGACGCCTGCCATATAAATCCGGGAGAAGACTCAGTAACATTCAATTCACGTCTCGGACCAGTGCGCACAAAGTCAGTCAGTTTGTACATTGGCAGCTTACCTGGAGAGTCACATAGGTTCTGCAATTCACTTCTTGCTCACCGAAATGTTTCCGATATGCTCAGCCTAGCTGCCTACCATAAATACGAATAATGAGACACCACACAACAGTTACATGGGCGTACAACCATGAAAAAAAATATATTTGGCTGAATATAGACGCTTTACTTCATCATAAATGTCATGGTAACATAAGATGCCCAGCGCTGAAAGCGGGATCGGATAGGTCGGCGACCGAGGCACACTAACTCACTCGCGATTATTAGCGGACGGTGTAGGCGAGAACATTGCACAGACACTCCAGAGGAATGAGCACCTCTGGTAAACAAAACGAAATAAACGAATCCGATTTCGAGACAGGATTGGGCAATGATGTTCAAGAGATCATCGGAGTTACTAGTACGGTGAGCTTGAGCGAACACAGTATGTTACTCACGAGTAGTCAGGCAGAGGTACGTAAACCAGGCAAAATACAGGACATTGGAGTGCAGTCAGGCAAGAAATGGTATTCAACGTGTACGATTGCGTAACAGGCAACTAAGATGACCCGGAATTATAGGCAAGTGCAAATGAGTGTTTGCGGTCGTTGTGCTGTTGAAACATGTTACTTGTGTCGGTTTACGGAATAAACGATCAGTGTGCCATTCGCACCCTAGGCTTCGAACACTAGTTACAGCCAGTGTTAGAAGAAAGATGATCAACTCATAAGTTTGAGAAACGCAAAGGTCGTCATTTAAGATGTAGCCTTGCACTTCAATTCGCTCACTCTTTTCAATTACATGTGTGGAATGAGGCACAAACCTTCAGATGTGCAGGAGCCTACGGGTGAAACTTCCAAAGTGATCAATCCTCATTCAGTCACGTAATCGAAATGAGGGTAACAGATACGGACAGAGATGCGATATGAAGACGAAGTACAAGGAATAATAGAATATCCTATCTTTGTAATGTACTACCAAGGCAGCGATACATTTACAACCACTTGTTTTTGAACACAATGACTGTTTCATACGGTACATTGCAAACGTTTCGGGAAAAGCTTAGGCGTGTTTGTTTATCGCCCGACAGATAACATGAAACGCCTCAACAGGCTCTACTCGGCGGCCAGATTTCTGCAAATGCTTTGCTACTGCACTCTGCAGTTCTACTTTTGGCACTCACAAGTCATTTGGGGAGATGCTTCAAGATCTGAGTGTGCAGTTCCCTCACTGTGCGGCCAACGTACCACAAACCGCAGGTACCGGTAAATTCATGAATAATGTTTGATTTGGACTTTCAAAAATGTTGCGGTGTCTCAAGCGAAAGCAACTCCAAGTCACCTACTTCGAAACATCGTTTATATTATAAAAATGTGCAATTCCGTTGCAGATTAGCCCATATGACGTCATCTGGCAAGAGAACATTAATTCTAAAACGTGAATTTCGAATCAAAATTTATTCAGGGACAAAAGCAACGCTGATCTGAACGAATCGGAGTAGCTTAAACAAATTGCCAGTAAGGCAGGACAAACAGGGTTTAAGAGAAATAGAAATGCGATTTGTCCGCACAACCGCCAGCGTGTGTAAACGCAAGCGGGTGAGCTTCATTAGGAGAAACGAGTGTGGACGAAAGACACACTGTTCCTGGGGTAATCACAGAACGGGTCCAGTGGACAAGTCCACCATACTGTAAAAAGTCATCAATCGAAAGCGGAGATATCTGTGTGTAAAACACAATAAACAGTTGTAATGCATCGTGTTCAGTGTCCACTACGGTCGACATCACTATCGCTATTCGAAATAGGTACGCCGCCTCCGTTGGTATAGACTAGATGGCACTGTAGAATGGTTTGCATTACGGCAAGCGGGACCGTAAACGTCTCATCATTCACTAAAACAATGTCGTAAATCATTTTGTATTTCTCCAAATTTGTCTCAATCTGAAAAAGAAAGTAAACGATCGAGAGATCAATGAAACAAACTAACGTAGTTCAACCAGGAAACGGTATCTTGACAACTTGCGTAATGCTGAAGTACTTACGAGAAAATGACTATGCACTTGCGAAGATTGGCGAGTTTTTATTGGTCCCCAACGAAATGCACTCAAAATAGTGTATTGGGGAGTCTCTATTTGGAAAGTACAATTGAATGAGTGTTAACTTTCAAATAAAATAAGGACGAAATCCTCTTGAAAAGCTCACATTTGGTAGGAATCCAATTCAGTTCACAAAGCAAACCCAAGTTTAAAGTTAAAACATTATGTCACTCGTTTAAAACTAACCACATTCCGAAAAAGCACGATGCAACACAACAATCGACCAAATCTTGCAAAATATGATGGAATATTTGATTGCTAAATTTGTCGTCAGCGGAAACAAAACCTCCTAAGTTAGCACAGGATACACTGTACTTTGTCAGGAAACCAGTATCCAGTATCACTGTGACTTCCATACACCAGACCATTCCGGCTGACGGGAAAAATTTAACCACAGTGTCCCCTTCCTACAGTGACCATTTTTGTGGTAACAGCTGCGACTTCATAGAAAATATACGGTATTTAAAAACCGCTTCCCCAACCCTAAAGTCTACTATATAGTCGACACAACCCCACTAGAGCACTCTCCTTCAGGTTGGCTATTGTGTTGAACACGTTCACGTTGTCTACGAATTCGTAGAGATCGGAGACAATGGTCTCAAACGGGACAAGCTGTACGGACAAAAAAGATGGTAACCACTGCAGGGGTGGGTACACCCTACCAAAGGGCCAGAAAAAACCGAGCGCATCGGTATAGTAAGGCAGAGCGAAGATAACACTGTGCGAGGGCCTATATTAACATGCCCTCTAAATGAACCTGATGGACAGAGGCTAACAACACACGAGTGAAACGTGTTTAGAATCGACAACACTCAGTGTGTGGTTCACGTGGATCACTTCACCCAGCTCTATCGCCCCGATGAGTCGCGGATCGAGCCACCGCGTGTCAAGCCAGGCTCATAGCCGGTGCGGATGGAGGACACATACACTCTGCAAATGGCTATTCAGAAGTTTATTTTTGAGCACATGCTAATTAGTCCAAAGGTAGATATCCCGTAAACTGTATACAAAAAACATATATATTTCGTTACCATTCAATGGTGATATCTCTGCTGAAAACCCAACCAGGAGACTTGACGTAACAACTAACAAAACCTATTTCGCAGCTCAATTGTGTGTTCGATTTACTTGCACACCAGTTTTGCGTCTCCAGCTGAAAGATACATTGCCCGTGCATGCTGCTTCTTTTTGTGTTCACCGTTTCGCTTGTTCCTGTGAGGCAAACTAAAAAGGCCACACAACAAACCGAGAGCTTCATGTGATGTGGCTATCTCGAGGACCGACAACAGCTCGTTCATCTGTGGTCGCGACGTGCTTGATCGAATCAAACCACTTGACCAACCGATCTATCGAGTCTGGGATGTAATCGAAATGGGTCAAAGGTCATTTATTAATTACCACGGGGACTATTGTAACCCGCTTACACTCATCTCCGCTATAGGCATAGAAATATCCGGTCAATACAATAAAGTTCCGTGGCTATGCATCTATACTCCGGATCGATCTGTTACGCCGACGGGTCGATTGCCCTCACAAACGTTTACAACCCACGTGATGGATGGTAAATAACTAGACCTCATGAATCTGACAAACTTGATACGAATGTTTACCATCCTTCACCCCCAGTGATCCATTACCCGCGGCAAAACCATATGAACGAGCTTTACTTGGGCTAATGATGAAGTGCTGAAAACAAGTTCGTTTGTTATGCGTTTCTTCTCATAACTAAACCGGACATATCCAGGGTACTTAAACAAACCAAAGACCCCAGTGACTTGATAGTCCCGATAGTTCGCAAAGAAAACCATTCACATTCGACTTGCATGCTAATGCACATTGCATCAGTCGATCTGAACAACCCGATGCACATGACGCTTCGGGGACCTTAAAAAAAAAGATAATCCTACCATGACCGTTTCCCTCCCAAAATTTGAAGTAGGATAACATAACTGTTGAGGCAGCCGTGTCAGGCTGACGAAATAAGCCATCATTCCATTTACCGACCGGTCTGTGTATACCAACGTCTCATCCAAGTGGTCGTCGTTTATAGTAAAATGATCTTTTTGGTTTTCAAACCAATAGGATGCCTGTTGCAGAACTGTTTTGCGATATACTTAACAACCTTCGGCGTTAACAATGGTCTTTCTACCATAATGGCCGGGCAACTGAGCTCAATGAACGTTTGGAAAGATCAGATGCAAAGCGTTGTAAGACATCTGCGCCAAATTTAGTACGAATTAAGTTGAACAGTATGGGCGTCGTGTTTAACATGTTACTGATAAGCAGATTGGGAACAACACGACGTTACGAGCAAGTTGTAATACTCTACGTTTCAACCACCTCGGGTGGCCTTCCTCAGGAGTGTTGTAATCGAAATAGCGTTATTTAATCGGGAAAAAATCTTACCTGATGGACGCCCTACCAGTTCTTCGATTGAAATTTCACACCATCCAAAGGCAGATATCCGCTCAAATGTATACCTCCAGTGAGACGGAGCTTCACCTCATTTTGCACGTTTAGTTAACGAGCAGTCAGATAGCTAGGTGTTATGGTTTATAGTGGACATACTTGTTAAAATATGTCTTCATATACTGCAGTATATTTGATAGGTATTGTAGGTATTGAGTTGTGGTCAACAGTCAAGAAACAGGGTGAGTCTCAGATAAGAGACTTTCCAAAGCTCCCAACATTTCTGGCACGCTCGGTACAACTCAACCGGATGCTTTATACACATGATAATGAAACACTGTAGCATGTTTGGAAGATAGGTACTACAACACAACCACATCCGTGTCGAAAGTTGGAAAAAACAGGTTTACCGCAATGCATCCATTGAAAAATTTCCCGAAAAAACTAGGAGATCGTGCACTGAGGAAAGAATAACTCTTAGCCAGCGTAAAATGTTCAAAAACGGAATACGCTCAACGAAAAGATGTATGTCCCACGCAGTGCACAGTTATACTTAAATCCGTATTCCTCAACGAGTATGAAACCCCGACTGAGTGGCCCCACGTGGTGCAATGAGCATCCAACTAAGAGTGAAGTATGTAAGCAGGCAAATGGTAGCAAACGCCTAAGTGAAAGTTATCAAAAGCGTACCAACGGTTTACAACCACGAAGAAAAAAGCAAGTCCAGCTACGAAAAAGAAGGTAAAAAGAAGGAACCAAACAATTAAAAACAACTGTCCGTAGGCAATCGACATCAAGGTAACTGTACCTTGTAAACAAAGCCGAGCTTTAAGCGAAGGTAGTGTCATCACCAGGACACCTTCTTTACAGTTTTCAGTGCCCGCATCATTAGCTGCACCTACCTTACAGACAGCTCGATCAAACAACGGCAAAATGTACGTCTTACTTAACAACAACAAAGAGCTGCTGTGGCGCCTCAGAAAACGTCAATATCTTGAAGTTGTAATTGCGCGATAAAGAAATGTCAGGTGGCATGACCAACCATATGGCCTGTTATAACTACATGTTGTGCGACCTAAGACGCCGAAATTCCGTTCGGATGCGCGCTTCATCATGGATTATACCAGCCAGTTGGGGATGTGGCCGCCTTTCTTTGTCACGAGTTCTGATTAGTCCTGGTAATGTGTGTAACACCGCAACTGCAAGCAAAATAGTAGATGAAACGAAGTCGATTTTCACGAGAAAGGACGATCAGGGGATACTAGGGAGTCACTCCGTGGGCGCAATCACGTCTCGAGACAAGTGTGATTAACGGCAGACCTTACATTTCGATTTGTATCACTCCTATTGTGGAAGAATGAGGAAAGCCGGCTTCCTTGGTGCTGTTGTGGTTCAGATTTAGCCATCCACTCCTGGTAGCAAAGCCCAACGAAGTTGGTAGGATACCAATTCATCAACACAACATTCCTTAGGAGGTTTGTTTTACATTTCACGTGATCGGTCGTACATAACCTCCATGCTCGATAAAAAAGCGTTCGCACAAAAGCACGTCTGTAAATCATAGACGCAAATGAGGACAACTGTAAGTACTGCTCAATCTTTATGGCTTTCCGACAAGCGGGCCTGCTGAGTATATGCCACCGGGGTGCACAGAAGTCAGAATACTTTAAAAAGGCGAAGAGTCATCCGATTCTCCCTCAAAGGAGACAGAGACTTAGGTGAGTAAAGTCAAACCGGTGTAAAAGAAGTGTAAAATAGTCGCAATCGGAGGAACACTGAAATGCTAGCAACGTAATGTCTCTCAAGTGAAGAACTGCCAGCAGAGTAAAACGGTCTTTGACCATCCCAAGAAAACCACCAACCAAGAGGGCTGTGCATTGGTACACTGCCATAAGAAAGCCCATCGAACTCGAACAGAAAATCTTTCGAATTATGTCTTTAAAGTAGATTAACAGAAAGTAAAGAAATATTACAGACCAAAATAATTGCACAGAAAGCAACTGGCCCATGTAAAGAAAGAATTGTAAACAATAATGCAAAATTAACTGAGTACAGCTATTGAGAGGAACTCATCACAATATTCGTTGAAGTATCACGTAAATCTGGGAACCCGGGGCTCAGAGAAGGTCAAGAAGTTGAACAGGCCATCCAGCGAGTTCGTCGTACGCCAAATCATCCGCGACAGACCAAAAGTAATTCTCGACGAAGTGTTTTATATTGTGCAGATGATCACCTTATTCGCAATGTACCTGTCGCAATCGACTCCAACTGTTTATACTTAGACTCCGTATCGTTTAACTCATCACAGACATGCGTGATTAGTTATCATGTGCATGCACTAAAGCGTCTCCAGCTTCCTAGATAAAACGTCATTTTCTGACATACGGTTAACTGAGCTTCCGCTCACCGCCATTTCCATTCAAGGTTACAATATCAGTGGCTTTGTCCGGTTTCAGAAAATAAACACCTCTTACATCTAGATGAGATCCAGCTGAAGCCCTGACTTTTCACAGTTGGGTCTGATCTAAATTCATAAATCTGCCATACTACTTATTAGTAATACAATTTCTATGCTCAGCAGTGGCGTTGGTGGATTCCAGTGTGAACTGTTCGAGAAATCCTGCCGGGACAGTCGATCCCTTGAATCATTTGGTGGATTCCATATGAGACAGTGGGACGGGTGGGTAACCGAGTCCAAGTGTGAAATTTCCGAGCTCCTGGTGTGGCTTCGTAGCTCAGCTGGT
>QNGE01003471.1:0-25610 GCA_008508345.1 Paragonimus westermani | reverse complement strand
GAGCACAAGGATCCCAGCCAGGCAGGCAACAACTATCCACTTTGCCCAACAGAATAGTCAGGGTCATCAGATTATGTGAACATGCCGTTGTTTAATAGCCACGCGGTCGCACCAGACCAATGGTGGTCCAAATAAATACTTCCGGATGAAAAATCTCAACTGGAATGCGGAATACGTCACCCAACCATCGAACGCTGTGTAACGTGATTAGTTGGTAAACTGATCGCGCATCCCGAGCGTCCCTGGATACGCCCTAGCGAACAGCCGCATTGCTCACACGATTAGCCCATTTGATGTGGACTAACTGGTAAGTACAACGATGGTCAAATACAGCAAGTCTGTTGCCACCTTCGTCACCAGTAGATCACGTTTCCGAACCACGCAGCAAACCAAAACGCACCTTTCAGCGATAACCGGACGTCTTTTCCACACCATAGACGAAAGTAGGTTGGCAAAGACGACACATGCCCTCGCTATCATCGCTGATTTCTCGTCAACAATATCACAGGCTGACGGAAGAATGCTACACAAGTACGTGAAACTGTCGACAGCCTCAATCGGACTATCGGCAATAAGGAAGGTAGGAGTGAAAACGCCCCAGTCTTGAAGCAGTAATTTGCACTTTGAAGGTGCGAAACACAGTCCATACAAACCACCCACCTTGTCGTTAGCAGAGAGTTTAAGTAAGACAATATCATCCGCATACACCATGTCAGGAAGAAGTCCAACACCAAGCTCACTGGATCCCTCAAGTGCACCTACCGGAACGTCTTCCATGACCAAATTGAACAAGGAGGAAATCGGACACCGTTGACGAATACCAGCAGAGGCGCTAAACGCCCGAAACAATTGTCCATAAACCCTCACTCTGCTTGTAGAGTAGGCGTACAGTGCAGTGATTCGAATCAATTCGTGTTGTTCTGGAACGTTTCTGTGAAGAAAGCAGTTCCAGATAACGTTACTAGCATCCGAATCGTCGGCTGTCCGCAAACGTGACAATACACCAGGGTCTATCGCAAAGAAAAAATGTGATCAACGCACCTATCTGCGCGATGTGTAAAATTACCAACCGTCGAAATAAGTACATTTTTTGAAGTTCAGTGTTGCACAGCACCACTCTCGTAGGAGCTTGTTGTTCAACTTCCTCGCCACCCAGTTGCCGATAAAGTATCCAAGAAACCACACACTGGCTGCACACACAGCTAACAAAGGGCCCTCCCAAAAAAGTCTGGTGGTTAACGCTGTCAACACCTCAGCTCAAAAGGATTAATCCGCAAAGGTTGAATGAAGATGGTCTGGGTGTCAGGACGATGGTTCAGTGAGAAGTGGGACAGCATAAAACGAAACATGCACAGAGTTCAAGGGGGAACGGTACGGAGCTCAAGAGGAACGGCACAGTGCTCGCTTAAGTAAGCTTTAACAGCACGCTTTGAAGAAACAGTCGAAAAAGTTGTCAAAAGATTAAGTACGTTTATTCTTAAGAATAAACATCGTTGAACAACTGCTGCACTGAGCCTGTATTACCGAATTCCACCAAGGTTAGGATCTGAACAAAAAACAAAATTTTAGAGGAAGACAGAAAAAATTGAAGTGGCATTGCTTACCAGAAGTTTCATGCATCCTTGAACGTAAAAAGTAGTTAAAAATCTAACCGATTACTTTAGTGGTGAAGACTACCATCATAGCTCCATGCTGCCTCAGTCTTTTGTTCGTGTTTTACGTGACCTACTGAAGTGTTACAGACCGACCCACGCAGTCTCACACTAGCTCAGACTCGTTCAGTCCGACAAATTACCTAGCCTACAGTTCGGCTCCATTATTCGAATTCCTTGGTCCAAAATGATCGACACGGCGACGACATTATGTAAGCATGGAATTTGCATAGAGTATTCAGCACCCAAACCGCATACAATCACAGTTCGCACATTATACTACGGCACTCGGTAACTGAATATGGCCCAGTACTCCCGTATGCACCGTGGGTATACCGCGCAAGTAGGTGAACCCATCGCCGTCACTGCTTTATTTCCATAATTCAATTTAGGTTAGGATCATTGGTGAGATGAACAACGGCTGCAGCACCAGCAGCGACGTCGAGCAACGCTGTATAACTCAGTCACAAGTACTTACTTGAGTTGTACAGCAAATGATGAACTGCTGCCTGCAGCACTCATAAAATGTTAGTGTGAACTTCCAACCGGCTGCACTGCCGGATGACCTTGGCTACTCTGACGAAAAGGTGTCTGGTATTTTTCAAACAGCACGGGCAATGCCATATGCTATTTCCCGCTCTTCCAAATATTTTACAATGCGCTTAGTAGTCTCAGATTGCAAAATGCCTCAACAAAATTGTTGTGTTTGCGTAGATTTAATCTTGGATAATGAAGCGACACGGGTTGTTGACCGGTTTCCGTAATTACGAATTTGTATCACCAACGCTGGGCGTATAGAGAATGAAATAAAAGCTTTCGTCCTAAAAGCCAGGGTAGTAGTTACCACTCTACGATATTTAGTGACAGAGGAGCATCTCCCTGAACCCTAAAGATCATGTATACAGGAAGACTAAGAGGGTTATCATTTTGCGGCTGCAATGCCCGGGCAATCAGAGTAGAAAACGTGAGCAGTCTTCAGGCAATTGACCATCGACGTCTACGTTCGACCGGTCGCCTCCGGTGACACTAGCAGTCAAGCAACGATGGGGTTAGGGGAGAGATATTTTCTAGCGAACGTCAGACGAATTCCTTTGTCGAGTCTGTAAACTTCCATACACTTAGGCCTTTTGGACATGCAATAAGGATGTTAGCTGGGGGTCGGCGCTCTTTGGCGATGCGGCCGAATGGCGTAAGATGCAAGGTGGACAGATGATGGCATGGCGTACAGAAATGTTGTTCACTGAAGGGTTAGCCACTGTAGGTCACGTTCGTCTTCTGGAGTGAGAACCTCGCGACTCCCAGAGTCGGTAGCTGGAGATATTAGATGAAATGGCGGCTAATCGGGTTCAGCGACGTGAATGTTGTTGTGGTTTGGTACAACTGTTTGTGAAATAGGTGCACCTACTGACGCAGCTCACTGTAGAGAAGCTGTCTTGTTGAGAGTACTTTACATTCACACACAGCTCGATTGTTTGTTTGCAGGGTGTGGACACCTTGAATTTGAATGTGTGTACAGACCTAGTTGTTTTTAATAGGTAGACCCCTTCCCTCACTTTCTCGTCTTTTTAATTACCCAGGGGCTGCTTTTTTCTAAGTTTACATTACAGTTGAGCACCAGCGAGAATCATTGATGTATTGCTAACTTTGATGAAGAACATAGCGATGATCAAGTCAACAGAAATAAGGTAATATTAGACTGACTTCGTTTGCTTGGGTACACAGAGCAAGTGGATACGGATAGGCGGTTGTTCCTACAGACAGCTAAGAGCAGACAACCGCAACAACTGTCACCTGGAACATTGTGGTGGAAATGCTATTCGGGCAAACCAATCATTAATAAATTAGGAGTTTCGTGTGTAAAAGCAGAGGGTACCAAAGTGAAATGCATCAGCTTTCTACTCTGGTTGCAGTCACAATCAGGAAACCTTATCTAAACCATGCGAATCGTCGACTTTTAAGGAAGTATCTGCTTACACGCTACCTGTTCTTATTGATTTCATTTATAACTGTCGTTTCACCGAAGAATGTAATATATAAAGTGACCACACATGTTGCGTGCTGTCAGCTCTCATTCTTTTAACCTTAAGAAATTCATTTTTGGCTTTTAAGGAAAGCTCACTTGCCCTTCCTCAACGACCCTCGGACTGCAAACCGTCTCACCGTCACAATGTAATACCTTTGGGTTTACATGCTATGGGACCGAAGGTAACACAATTCATCCGCCTGTAGTAGCCAATACGGATCAGCGACAGATTTCGCTAAGTGGACATCACGTGAATAAGCCCAATCCACTTCGTCAATCCCACGTTTTAAATAACATATCGTACGGTCCCTGGTATGGTTTGTAAAAGAGACCGCAAATTCAGTGCTTAACCGTAAAAGTTGGAATGATACTCACCGATTCATTTAGAAAACCAATACGAAGAACAGTCCCGGATATTCCCTTTGGATCATCAACCGTTGCGCCATCAGCCATATGGATGTCCCCGGTAGAGTCTCCCAAAAGTAACACACACGGCCGTTGTGAGGCGACTCGGGCACGATCCCCGTTGACAATGCTTGCGGCAGTTTTGTTGAACGAGTGGATTATGGGATCTTTGAAGCCTACAAGCACGCCCTGAAAAGAGGAAGGAAGTTAGGATATTTAATGTGATGCTGTAAATCTGAATTAGACCCGTGGGCTCAAGAAGAGGGGACAACAAAACCTAATTTATAACTACACACAACGGAAGCAGTAGGACTGAAAAAGTGCCAAACGGTGAGAGGTACAAAAGACATGTTTGAGCATCACACGTCACAATCAGTGGTGTGTCTCATTTATAGCGAGTCTGATCACTTTAATACTTGCCTCTTCAAAAATATTCCGTCACCCTTGCAGTTGGGTGGCGCCCTGATTCACAGTACCTTCAAGTCAGGTTCATGGCTACAATGAAAGGATTACTGAAACGAACAGTACCTTCACATGCACCTTCAGCTTCGACGAAGAGATGTTTCAGTAAATAGGCTGCACAATTTACTAACCAAGACCCCAGGTCAGAGCATGTCTGAAGAACGGCAAACAAAATTTTGCGACCAGTTGTCTTGTACCGGCAATTGGATACAAGCATGTGCCACAAGTTGATCGAGTTAGAAATGTAAGCAACCAAACTGCTTCGTTAATGAACCAGATAACAGTAAAATGAGACGAAAATGCCTACCTGTAACCGAAAACAGACACTAGTCTCACGGAGAAAAGTATGTCAATCACAGCCAGTTGGCAAAGAAGCTTAGGCCTGCGCGAAGTGCTGAGTTCTTCTCATCAGCCCCTTTATTTAAATGTTGTTAACTGCTTACTAAATAGTGTCAAATAAAAATAGTATTGGACTAGAAATTGGAGGAGCAATACTTCACAATCGAAGCGACTGGGCTGAGAGAAAAATATGGCACGTACGCCAATTTATACGACTTTACTTTCATATTTACACATACATATATATAAGGAAACGAACTAGTGGGTTGGCAGATACTGATGTTTTTCGATAAGCACTTAAAGGATCGCGTATAGGCGCAGTGTTTAATAGAACAGAAAGCGCACAGGAGAACGAAGCAGATAATGAAAGATAATGCAACAATGAACAAAACAGCTGCTTGCATCTAAATAAACACTGTGAAACTTAGGATTTCACAAGTCAGTCGAGTATTGCGAACTGACTCTTTTCTTTTTTAAATAGAGTAATGTCATTATCACATATATATATATGTATACATCATTGGGGTGCATTTTAATACGGGTTGAAAAACTAGGTGATTAAACGAGTAACAAGCAGGTACATTGTAGGCGGTGTTTTGGCAATGTAGAAGGCTGCGTTTCGTTGTCACCTGAAACAGCTGTCCGTGAAGTGAGGAGACTAACGGAGCAAGGCAGTGATGGTCGCGGGAAACTTGTCTTGTACATGTCATCTTGTTTTTACTTGCAGCTGTTTGTTTGATGCTGATGCTTTGGGTTTAGTCACAGGAATTTCATGAAACACGTTCTTCCTCATTTTTCTTTGATCCTTGAACACTCGTTATGGTTGCGTAGAAGTTGAGAACTCGTGGTAAACATCGACGTACTGCTACTGCTGTCATCCACCCTTGAGGTTTAGGCTTATGAGTCGAGAGCTTTGGTTAAGAACCTTGATCATTCCCACTTTAGACCTGCTCTGCGTACACTCAATCTCAATTCTAAACACCTTACAGCTCGCACTAATTGTTCCCAAAAAACACCGTGATAGCCCCCACGCACTACATGCTGTACCGGTAGACGTGTTTCTTTCCCGAAGCCCCATTAATGTGCGAGGGCGGTTACACGAACGTTTATGCGCAATGCTCTGTCACTGTAATAAAAAAACATTACACTGGTTTATGTAAACTAATCCCTCATAAGTAAGCGCACATTTACGGTCCGAGGAATTTTTCAGCTGGCCCCTTTCGGAAAACGCTAAGGTTGATTTTTGCTCTTGTTACGGTTCACCAGTGGCCGAGATTTAAACTCCGGCCACTATTTCGCTAGGCAACCACTTTAGTCACCATGCCGCATATCTCGCACTAGCACATAAGGCAGCCTGTTTTCAAAGCAGTCTGGTCTCGCGCAGCATGACCAGAGCCTGTACACGTATGTGCGGATAGAACGCTTATCCGGTGTATTCGTACGAGCACACTCACAAGCACGCCGGAGCAGCTACTGACGTTCTGTCAAATACTGTGGCTGCCCATCAAGATTTTGGTGGGGAGCAGGGGTCTCAGAATTTTATTATTCTGCTGTTCGTCCAGTGCAGCATTTACATTACAAACGTTTCATCAACAAAAGGCGACGGCACAGTTAGTACAAGTTTGGGAGTGGAAATGGAAGACTGACTGACGCCTGTCTTAATGTACAAAAAAGTACGTTGACCCAGTTGGTTATATTCCGACGCTGTCCAACTATGACCCGAAATTCGACTAGTTAATTCTCGATTTTTTCTATAATCGATTAAGTCGACCGCTTTATCGCGTATGACGTCAGACCTGACAAATAATCGATTGTCCAGATTTGAGCATCGATCCGACCTGCTTAAGTTGAATCGTTCGGTGGAGTCAGCATTTGGGCACGATAGCGAAAACAACTTAAATCTTTGGTTTACATTGATTCACAGAACATACCCAGTCCTGTACATGTCGAAACTGTTTTTAGTTCACTGTTTCTATCACTGTATCATCATCATCATAGCCAACAATACATCAGTGGTTCACACTAATGCTTAACTGCCACACAACCATGAGGAAACAGTAAACCCTATATAGAAAGAGAGAAGGAAAAGGAAGGGGACGGGAAGGGACCTAACTACTGAAAATGACTACGTCCATATTCAAACATTCAGCATCAAGGTGCCTACACATTGCAAACAAACAACCGAGCTGCAGGTGAGAGTAAGGCGTCACCAGCGAGACAGCTTCCTTTCTATCACTGTATGCCTGTCCTTTAAGTATTACTGTTCAGTGAAGGCTTTTGCAAACACCTAGCGTACGGTTCTGAAATCGACTGTGCACTGGACCTGCAAAATGTACGCTATCCAACAAATGACATAAATATTCAGCCTACAGACGTGTCTACCACAGGTATGGTCCTGAAACAGCATTTAAATAAACAACACCAAACCACTTTCTAGACATCACTGATGTTGAGTTTTCAGAGTAACATGCATTTGCTACGCACTTCAATAATGGGCAGTACGCGAATTATGACCGTATACGTAAAGAGAGCCATGTCAGTGGACAGCATAAAGACAATCCAATGATCGCTGTGATTTATCATCCCCGAGGAACCTGTTCTTCTAAACATATCCAGTAAGTATGGTGCTTGAATTGGCTAAACTATAGAGACCGACAGCTTTTTGGGATCTTGTGCACATCGGAGACAAGCAATGGATTAGAAACTGACGACCGAAAAATGGACATATATGACTGGCCTCAGAACAACAGTTTACTGCTTATCTTCAGGACTGCTTAAAACTATACGTACTGTACTTGCGGGTCCAAGAGCTCAACTTAATGGACAAACTCAGGCGAACTAACTTCCTCAGGTGAGTCCTCAAAGAAGCAAAGCACAACGATCGCTATATTACATTACACTAGTGACTGACGAGACTACCATCACCTCCACGGTAATACTCGCTCGTAAAATACATATTCATGGAAAGTAGAGAATAACCATTTAGCGCTGGAGGCTCGTCGTTAGTTGCATCAAATAATAATAGCTTTATATGAACTGCGTGCCAGTGAAGTTCTGGGGCCACATCCTTTCGATGCACAACTTATGTGTACAGTTCACGCATTCTTGAAGTTGCAGAGGAAAGCTGGGATGCATCTGGACCAACCTTCACTGCAAGCATTGATAGCTAGCCAACGTTGACACAGCAGGGTTCCTATGTACAACCTGAAACTAGTAATAATAGCCGGACGAACATTTTCAACAATGGTTAATGGGACTAGCGAAGCCCTTAAAGTGACCACTTGGATCACACGCTTTGGCGTCGATGAACCACCTGGTTGGGAGGAAATAAGAAATCGAAAAGGTGCATCATGGAACCAATGCTAATTAAACACTTCAAGGAACGAACTCAGGCTAAATATCACGCCTTATCAGAATAAATGATGCTGAATGCCTGAAAACTCACAAATGTGCTGCTTACTGTAACGACGTCGGTAGAACAGCCTTGAAAAACCGTAAATGAAAGCTGCTTCGCGTAGTCGTTTTACAGATGCCGTTCACTTACCTGGTCTAATTTGTCGTCTCGGTTCGGGCCAGTTAATATAATTAATATGCAGCTTAGAAATGCGTCCGCAGGCGCGAAAGGCAAAATGGATTCTCGCTAGCATAATTGCGAAATACCTAGATACCGATATGGATGAAGACTCCAAAAACCGGACCAGATTAGCAAGCAGTAAAGGATTTGCATTCACATCAACGGTTCACGCTTCGTCATACCCTGGGGTAAGTAAAGACGTAGTTGTAACCTCGGGAAAAACTTCTACAAACCAATAAGGGAATGGTTGGCATAGTGCGAACCAGTGAGGATGACGCGTCTTCTGGCTCAAAGTAGAGAAACATAGCGCAGCCAATCTAAACGGTTCAAAGTTGCTCATATTATTGAAACCGATTCATGTTACCGGCTGTCCGCTTGTGTACCACACTATGAACTACAGACGAGAGCTCCGCTCACTACGAAAACCGTGTATCGCTAAAAATGAAAGATCTCGGTCCGCAAGCACGTATACACAGCAGTGTACAAACCTCAAGCTAACAGAGTGGACTCGCACAGTATGCGAGTGTACACAGAAGCATTAGGCAGGACGTTAACTGATTACCTTAGACCTCGTTTGACTTAACGCAGAGAACAGATCAACAAAACTAAGTTACGGTTAGCAGTCGCGGCTACACCTTACCATCCAGATGCTGCAAAACATCCAACGGCGCTTTTCAACTGACGTACCCCGGTCGACCAGTCTTGTTTACACAAAAAACCTCGATTTACAACGTTCAACTGGTAACCTGCTTATGATCAGTTCGGACCAAGTGAACCGTTCAACAAAATGTTCAACCCACTTGTCAAATCGGTAAGACCAATCAGTGGCAATAAAGTGTCTTTTCACCGCCTCACTAACATCAGGAAGACAACCAACAGAAACGAAGTGGAAACAATGAAACATCGATATTATCAGGAGAAAAAGTTGTTTCATATACTCTTGTCACTCGACCTACTAATCCTTGCGCTCATCAAGCAAGTTATGTCAACGTGAAGTCGAGGTCACAATGACCGCCACAATACTCACAGCTCACTGGGATGAAGTGATGTATGTCTGAATCGAAAACAGAGTAACCGAAATTCGGCCCCATCGAAATTGCGTAGCTTTTTCGGAACGCACTTCTTTACAATAAACGTACAGCTGCTACCATTTTCCTTCAAGATTGAATAATTTTAGCAATTCGATCGTCTACGCAACTTCCACAAACGCTATTGCCTCCAAATTAAGTAACAGTTTTTACATCGTAAGATTTGCTACCTTTTGACCTAATGATTCATAAGGGTTGGTTACAGTCAGGTTGTCAAGTCTACATAGCAGCGATCGCGCAAATTGGGCCTAGAACCTTTAACTACGTAAATATTCGTCGGCATCCTCAAAACTAAGCTTCTTCTAAGTAAATAACAGCATTACATAAATCCCCGTGATTACCCTAAAAATGAGAAGGTAACTGGCAAACAGCTGCAGCGAAACCGATTCTCATTCACAACTGGGTTACAGAAGTCATCACCATGCGGAGATGTCTATCCTTGTGCTAGAGTGTGTTGTATGGAAGAGACCGTGAAAGATACGTAGCTGTGACGGTTACTCATCAACCAAACATCACCATCATCATCAAAGGCAATACATCAGCGGATCTCGCTGACGCTAAATTGCCATTGTAGCCACCGTCATCAACACCACAAAAACCCCGAGCCTAACAAGAAGGTGCAGTGTCTCGGACGGTTGCTCACTTCACGAGTGACAGAATAACAGCGAAGAGGAGAACGTTACTGAGAAGGTAATACCGATAACATGGTAAGCGGAAATGGTACGAATACAGACGTGTCACTGACTGTAGCACATTACCATCCAACATAACGTTCTTGGGGAGCGACTTGGGAGAGCACAAGGATCCCAGCCAGGCAGGCAACAACTATCCACTTTGCCCAACAGAATAGTCAGGGTCATCAGATTATGTGAACATGCCGTTGTTTAATAGCCACGCGGTCGCACCAGACCAATGGTGGTCCAAATAAATACTTCCGGATGAAAAATCTCAACTGGAATGCGGAATACGTCACCCAACCATCGAACGCTGTGTAACGTGATTAGTTGGTAAACTGATCGCGCATCCCGAGCGTCCCTGGATACGCCCTAGCGAACAGCCGCATTGCTCACACGATTAGCCCATTTGATGTGGACTAACTGGTAAGTACAACGATGGTCAAATACAGCAAGTCTGTTGCCACCTTCGTCACCAGTAGATCACGTTTCCGAACCACGCAGCAAACCAAAACGCACCTTTCAGCGATAACCGGACGTCTTTTCCACACCATAGACGAAAGTAGGTTGGCAAAGACGACACATGCCCTCGCTATCATCGCTGATTTCTCGTCAACAATATCACAGGCTGACGGAAGAATGCTACACAAGTACGTGAAACTGTCGACAGCCTCAATCGGACTATCGGCAATAAGGAAGGTAGGAGTGAAAACGCCCCAGTCTTGAAGCAGTAATTTGCACTTTGAAGGTGCGAAACACAGTCCATACAAACCACCCACCTTGTCGTTAGCAGAGAGTTTAAGTAAGACAATATCATCCGCATACACCATGTCAGGAAGAAGTCCAACACCAAGCTCACTGGATCCCTCAAGTGCACCTACCGGAACGTCTTCCATGACCAAATTGAACAAGGAGGAAATCGGACACCGTTGACGAATACCAGCAGAGGCGCTAAACGCCCGAAACAATTGTCCATAAACCCTCACTCTGCTTGTAGAGTAGGCGTACAGTGCAGTGATTCGAATCAATTCGTGTTGTTCTGGAACGTTTCTGTGAAGAAAGCAGTTCCAGATAACGTTACTAGCAACCGAATTTAAAGAAGTGTAGGTCAGAAAGGACCACATTGTTTCCGAAGTAACAGTGTGTAGTAGGAACACCAAGCATGTCTGTTGAGCTGCTCTGGAGAAGTGCTCGTAAGAGTCATGTTGAACCGACCCAATGCGGATGTTTTGGAAGCCAATGTTCATGAGGAGCAATATGGACTCCGGGTGAATCGTAGCGCAATTGATATGGTGTTCGCTGCTCGATAGATCTAGAGGAAGTTGTATGAATGCAACCAACCACTGTACGTCCTCTCTGTGGATTTCGCTACGGCTTGGTTAAGCCACAGCGAGTGTGGTGAGCCATCTCGTTTCTCTACGACAAGCCATCTGTCCAACTAGCACTGTAGGTCAGTCAGCCGCAGCATCGGCGAAGGGTGCTTGGTATGTAAAACGATCAGCTGGCATTCTTATTGCCTGGATCAATCATCTAAGTCTGTGCGAACTAGAAGATTGACTAAGACAACTCGCACAGTAGTCACCATTAGAGGCTTGCTTCCCGACCTCCTCGTTACTCTGCCGTTGGCGCCATTAGAAACTGGGAAAGCCGTTTGACTGACAGCGGTGGCGAAAACATGATTACGACAAGGCCGTGGAAGATCGCTCAACCGCGTGTAATGGCTATTCGAACGGTAGGTGGATTAACTCAAACTTACTGGTCTGTAAGGATGATGTCCACGCAAGTGGCCATATAATCAGATCGTCTTTCGCCACTTAGCCGACGCACGTTAGACTATAGTGAAATCAGATTTTCTTGACCGTGATTTATGATACATGGTAAGATAACAACGTAATGTGGGGTGCTTCCAACAACGAGGAAACGCAGGCCACAGTCTGGTAAAGTTGAACCGAACACGCTCAAATCGATTCCAACCTGACGGCCGGTTACTGAATGAGTTAATACGAATCGCGAGAATTGTCGATTACTTGCCTAGACCCGTACGGCCATTGTGACTGAATTAAACAGGAGATCTCCCCTTGAGCAAAAGCAATCTTGACGCACATGCAGTAAGAAAATGAGTAACGGGTGAAGGATATGCTGAAAGGAGTTCCAAGAGAAATTTCAACTCCATGTCGACTTCAGACGGTCCAAGGAGATTACGGTCAGTAAAGTGGTCGTCGTGCTAGCGGCATCAGAAAGCTACGCGAAACCACAGAACGCAAAAATAATAGACGTCGAAACGGCGGCCTGATTACTGACAAGTTCTCATCAAGCAATCGGACAGAGATGATTTCATAGGGAGGGAAAAACAGCTTGTTCAAAGGTATGCCGTTTGGACTGTCGGGCGCTCTTCTTACATTCAGACAGCCGGTGTTTAAGGTGTTGCATAAATCACCTGTGGAGATGATATCGCCATCTACAACGTCAATGAGGCGGAGTATTTGATTCACGTTTCAGCTGCTGCAGAAGACTGAACAAGCCGACCTATGGACCAAGTTTAAAAATACAACTGGTGAAACAAACAGTGATAGTACTCGGTCAACAGGTCGAGTAGAGTGGATTCCAGCCACTGCCTGAAGAACTGACGCCGAGTGAAGCTGCTCAGGTGCCAAAATCAAAGAGGACAGTGCGACAGCTTCTTGATCTTGTTGGTTTCTGCAGCCGATTCACCAAAAATCCGTGATCTCGCGAACCCCTTCGACGAAATATGGAACTGTCCGTCGGAATCGCTGGTCAGAAAGCAAATCAGACTTTCGCCAAAATTCAACTGACGAGGGACAGACAACTGTCCCTGAATTTGCCACTGATTGAACAGGACTTCCTAGTCGCAGAAGATACAAGTGATGCAGGAATCGGGGCCGTGCTGCAGCAGGAAAGCGATGATATTTAGCATGCCAATCGGGTATTAACGCCCGCTGAACGGAACTATTTAACGACAGAAAAGGGGTGTTTGGCTCTGAAAAGACGGAGGCCGTATATACTGGACCAACGTTTCCACGAACCTCTGGAGTGGATTGAATCAGCAAAGGACTCCGAGGTGGGCTCGCCAGTCGGGTGCTACAACTACAGGAGTAGGAATTTATAGTCTGCCATGTGTCCGAGAAAGAGAACTGTTTCTTATTTGCTCTTCCGCACGGAACACATGGATATGGTCCATAAGGAGGTCACTAGAGTTGGCAGTACTGAGCTGGAGAATGACCCCGCATGATGCATACAGCGATCCCGGAAGTCATTGATCAACTTCCGCTAGAAGAGGAGAGAAATTCGGAATTAAGAGCCTTCAGAATGCACTGGTCAGATTTGCGACAGAATAGTGCCGGGATTTGAATGCAGCAACTGCTGGAGGGAAAAAGAGTACCTGTAACACCAGCGGAATTGAGAGCGACACTTGTGAAAGAATGTCACCAGCTGGCTCACACGGGTTGCCATCGAAATTGCGAAGTGTTGGAACAAAGGGTTTACTAGCGCACTGCTCTCCGCCATACGGAACAACGAAGATATCGCCGTTCTAGTTAATACACTACACTCAACAGTTCAGCAGGAAGTTAGATTACGGGGATATCAACGGGTGAATGCGCCAGTTGATGGATGCGCGGGGGTTAGTTGAACAAAATCTGACAAATGCACGAAAATTGGGAAGCCAAATCAGCGGCGGTAGAGGTATATGGAATGAAACCGAGGCGCATATTTCTAAGCCTAGGTCGGTGTCACTAACCTGAGGTACCTATGGCGATAGAGAGGCGTCTCTCTCAAGCTTAAGGCGAGAGCTGCACTACTGTACGGCAGCGAAACCTGGTCGCCCAAGGAAGACGTGAGCTGTCTTCAGTCATTTGACCATCGATGTTTGCGTCCGAACGCTCGTATCAGGTGGCATCAAAGAATAAGCAACGAAGAGTTTGGGAAGAAGGTATTTGGTAGCGATTGCCAAACAAGTTCCTTTATTCATTCTTTAGGTTTGCAAAGACTTAGTTGATCAAGTCATGTACTAGGAATGCCAACTACTCGTCTGTCACACTGAACACTCTTTGCCGACGCTGCGGCCGACTGGGATCAGATGTGAGGTGGACAGACGATGGCCCGACGTAGAGAAATGAAATCGTTCAACAAAGAGTTGACTACTAGAGCTGGAGCTCTCGCGACTCGTAGAGTCGGTGGTGAGAAACGTTAGGTGGGACGTCGGTTAGTCGAACTCAGTGACATGAATGTTGTCGTGTTTTAGCCGAGCTGTCTGTGGGGTGAGTGCATTTAATGACGCGGGGCAGTGAAAGCCGTAAAGAAGCAGTCTTGCTGATGACGTCCTGCTCTCACTTGCAGCTCGGTTATTTGTTTGCAACGTGTAGGCACCTTGATGTTGAATGTTTGAATGGGGACGCAGCTTTTTTCAGTGGTTAGGTCCCTTCCCGTCCCCTTCCTTTTCCTTCTCTCTTTCTATATAGGGTTTGTTGTTTCTTCATGGTTGTGTGGCAGTTAAGCATCAGTGTGAACCACTGATGCATTGCTGTGCCAATGATGATCTTTTTCTGAGTAAGCAATCTTCACGCTACCCGCGTAACTGACTCGTCACACTCGGATAGAACCAGAAACAGTCACTAGACCGGCCAACGACATCGATCGTGACTGTGACATGGAAGAAGAAATGACAATGGCCTTCATTCACAATTTATACAGGGATTTTTCCAATAATGTCAAGAAATAGACTAGAACAGCACGACATGAAATATACCCAAATACTGGTTGTCGGGCATCAAGGTAGGATGTGGCACTCAAATAGTCCCACGCTATTACAAACACAGTTACAATGCATTTAGGGCTACCGTTTGAAGCAAATGCAATATGCATAAACGAAAATGTAGTGGCAGTGGTATCAGAACAGCTTCCAAATGAAGGTTGAATAGATGTAGGTACAAAATGGTGTTGATAAGTCTCATTAGGTAACGAAGTGTCTGATTCCATTGTAGGCGCTAACACTATATCAACCATTTCAAAAAGCATCGGAGCCTCGAAAATGAATCAACAGATGTACTCTTAACTTAATCCCAAAAAAATTACAACCGGCAGTATATTCCTTACACCCGGTAAAACGTGATCGACAAACAGACCAAACACAAATGGCTAGTAACACTGAACGCAGGAGCCTCTACTGTAGGCTCGGAGCTTCTGGTTCCCACACCGGCGGCAATTTTTTTCGACAAAGTGCAAGTAAAAGGTTGGCTTCTGATGGAACCTACACGCGAGTAACCTTCACGTTCACGACACTGGATGTTCATCAGTGGTGAAACAAGATAATGCGAACGGTTCCAGGATAGCTCACTAAAATATCCCATTAATCGTAGAGCCAAATCCACCTCACAAATCACCTGCTGGGATACGAAAATTGCAGTTTCTTGGGTGAGACTGAACTGCAGTCACGATGACATACAGTGCGGAGGAGACTAGAAACGAAGGTGTCCAACTATCACCTGATGTCCATTTTAGCTAGGAAAATAGAAACGTTCTATAGGTGTTGCCTATGATCGACAGGACAGAGTTCTGCCATTCAGCTTTAATGCATAATTCAATTTCACGGAGTTCTGTGCTGAAAAGGAGGTGCGCAGGTTTCAACTTGTGTTCCGTGGAAAAACTCACTGTAAGACCAAAGACCTGTGGTTATTCTAAACAATCCGTGAGCACGGTCTTCCGTCAAATTCAACAAACGGTCGATGGTGGCACAAATCGTAACCGATCGGAAGCTCGCAATGAACCGGGCATAACAGAAATCAGCATCTCGCGGTGCCGAATGTACTACCATCAATTCAAAACGAAATCTGTAAATGGCAATCATGGTTGGCGGCATCCGATTCGGATTGGCCTGTCACAGTGATCGAAGCCAAAGGACGCCTGCGCTTATCCATCACTGCAACTGACTTGCGCTGCACCAATTGCAGTTCCACCAACACACCACATATCCAGTGTAAACCCGAAGGAATAACACTGGGAGGTGTGCCAGTGGGGCCTTTGTGTCCAGCCGGCCAATGCTGGTTAGTCAGGTGATTGGCTACAATGACGAGGTCTAAACTAGGAAGAAAGATTTTTGAAGTGTAATACAAGAAGCGTTGCATGTTAGTGCAGCCTAATGAAGATGGGGATGAAAAGCAAATTTCTCGCTCAACTATGAAAAGCTAGGCAGACCATTCATCATACAATGCAACAACAAAGCCGAAGAAAAGAATGGATAGAAGTCCACAGACACTCACGCAACTGCTTTTTGTCTGGCTGCTCCCCTTTGGCCAATCTGACAAGGTTGAACTCGCACGGACCGAAGTCACAGTCAGCACAGCCCTCCAGATCAAAACAGCACGCAAGCCTGACCACCACGCCAAAGTAGCAGAAACAAACACACCTGCAAAAGCAAACTTCGAACGTATGCTGCCCGATCAATGATGACGGGATGCAATAAGACGCATCAACCAACGTCCACCAAAAACAGCTAGATTCATGAGTATGCTTGAGTAAACGAATGTTAAATAACTGACGACTTTAATGCAGCTTGTAGGGCTTTCATAGCGAGTATATTACCATCTGAATATGACTGTGCCACTTCTACATTACCAATCAGAAGGGATGAGTATTATGCACTACGTGGTTATTTTGTCTGTCTTTTGATATTTTTTGATTCAGCCACCTGCGTGATAAGATGATATCCCTAACAAAAACCGTACACTTACAAGGTTCCATTCGGCACTGTCCTTTGAGTTCCCCGATTAACTATCCACCTTCTGAGAGATTAAAGCCCCAACATTCAACAACGGTCATTTCAAAGTGTTAAGTCGCCCTGAACAGAACCTACTAAAGCAATATGCGCGGTAACCATCCAGATGACACATTGTTTGTGTGGTGACGTACATAACGCTGACGGCGCAACAAGCATACACCATTTATTTCATTAAAACGTGCATGTGCACGTCATTGCGAACCGGGTCATCGCGAGTGAGCAAGCGCACAACGTTAGCGGAGACGTGTATAGCAGTTCTGTGTGGTACTATTCAGAGTGTGAACACCAACCATAGCAGAAAACAACTCCGCAGCAAATCCTGTCGTCAATTTCTTTGTGTAAAAACTTTTGTGTGAAGACCCATTAAACTGGAAGGTGTATTGGCACTCGGGCGTTTTGCCTACTCTCTGTTACATTCAACCGGCGCCTAACCAATCGGACAGAAAAATGGAAGATAATCAGGCAGGTAAAATGTGATCAGAGGTTTTTTTTCGAAAAATCGACAAACGTTGTTGCCCATAGGTCATTTAAAGTATGAGAAGGCGTACATACGTTCTTGGAAGAACGTAAATAGAAAAGCAGCACTTAAGTGAAAAGTACTCAAGACATTGTGCACAAGATTGGGAATACCATCGTTTGCGCTGCGAATACCTCAAAGCAGAACACAAACATGGGTGAACCATAGTGCGGTGGATAATCAGGCCAGAGGTGTAGGTATTCCAACACTCGGCGGAATATCTCGACGCGGGGGGGAGGAGGAAGGCACGTCCAAAACCTCACAACGAGCGGATCGGGGACGGCGGGGGCGACCGGATGAGTCATCGCTCGACCGGATCGGACCAACGGCCGAGACATGGCAGACAAAAGAGAAGGGGTGACGAAATCGGAGGCGCGATTATTTCAACATTCGCAGGAATATCGCGAAGCGGTCGTCGACCACGCTCAGAGGAGAACAAGAGCAACCGGACGAGTCATCACTCAACGAAATCGGACCAACAGGCGAAGAATGGCAAGCAGAAAACCCCCGATAGACGGCGCCGATCACGCACATAAACCGGGCAGAAGTGCACACGATGCGTGAGCGGAAACCTGGGGATATTGTGGTCCGGAATGATGACTAATGGACGCGAGCGCACGTGTGGCATGAGGACTAGCGCATTGGACAATAAAGATTGTGCTTTATTGGACGCATTCTAGCTACAATGGGTTTATGGAACGTAAAGTAACAGCAGAGTAGTAAGCTAACGAATCTTCGTGTACGTCGACCATAGAACCCACCCATGTTGGTAAAAAGTGCCATGTTTGCTGAGAAACTGTGCCTCAAACGGAGACAGAGCTGTAGTACAAAGTGGGATAAATCTGAAAGTAGTAAAGCATGAAACGCGTCATTCTAAAACTAAGTACCGATTTTACTTACTTGTTCTCGGAGTAAAGGTTAACAAGCTGTGGGCCAGCTCAAAGCAGCGACCACTTTGGTTATCCATATGTGTGAGCCTAATCCAGAGAGAATACCACACACAAATAATGACAAGTAAAACCCGGTAAACACACGCGCATCTCCTGGCCAGTGTAAATTTAACGGATTTTTAATTCACTACACAGTTTACAACTGGTTTGCGCCTCAATATCACGACCATTGACAACAAAGCATTACCAATCAACGTTATGCTTCACTCTCAAACAAGTCTGTAGAAAAGTTCATTATGGTAAGAAGCCAGGGAGAAAAGAGTAACCGGCTCAACGAACTGATCCATTTGTTGAACCAGGAAATAAGAGCGTGCAATTAATACACTGCCGACTTCTGTAAGACACCATTCTTCTGATGTTCAATGATTTGCCTCAATAGGCGTCCACATTTCAAACATAAATCAGAAGAAAAACGACGGCCATCACGCCAATAAACATGGCTGACACCCAATTTAAACAATGCAGGTGCATCAAAAGGCCCGCATACAAGCAGACTAACATGACCGGCACTTCGTAAACAAAACGAGAGCTTTTAAATCCCAGCTGAAAGTTCCCGGCTGACTATCTAGCATCTTACGCTGGTGAACTTAGGGCTACTCACTGAGATCGACGACAATAAACGTTGATGTTTAACTGCCATATGACCAGAAAAATCAGCCTCCTGTTAAGGACAAGACGAGAAGGGGATAATATTTATTCGCGTTCATTCTTAAACGTAAAAGAACATCGATACATTCCTCGTGACTTTACGGTGGCTACAGAGTTCACGACAACCCTCACTGGCCAGATTTCGGTACATTAAGTACAGAATACTCATAAAACTGTACAGTGTAGCCTTAAGTTGGAAAAGTAAGTGACAAATGGCAAGTCGACATCCCTAACACCTGACGTAGCCATCTAAACCTACGAACAATGGGGTGTATACAAGTAAACGTGTTTACCTTTTATTACGACAGGTCGCTACAAGCATCAACGTTACTAACCAGCTGAGGCCATTAAGTGTATTAATAGGCGCAGATCCGGCGAACAAGGTGGCATCGCTTAAGCTGAGATACCGTGGTACACAATCCATGACTGACGACGCCAGAAGGAACGACGGCTAAACGGGTTTAATGGTGTTAACGCTGCTACCGTCTGAGTTGTCCGTCAAACAGGGATAACAAGTTGTTGGCTGATGACAGACGCAAAGGAGTTGTGTGATGGATATCGTCTTACTCTGAGTTGCACTTGGAATGTTTTTATGAACGCGTGTGTATCTTGACACCAAGTGTTTTCGTTTAGGCATCAGAATACACTGAGTTGAAGTTCATCCGTTTGAAACTAGGGTCGCTAATCACACTGTTCAAATGAGTAGCCATAGATATCGATGAGCAAATTCAAACGAAAAGTAGCATGTAACTATCTCAACTAGCGAACTAACTTCTTCGTTGAATTCCATGAAGTTTGAAACAACGCGAACATTTTCAGTACACATTGAAAAATTTTCCAGCAGAAGTTCAATTACGTCGCCCAAGCCGGCGGAAAATATCAGAACAGGTATTTTGTGCTTGTGTAGTAGATTCGTGAAGTCCTGAAGTTTATCCCTAAAACATGGTGGTAAACTAGAAAACAGAATCACGCGAGAAATGGCTGCAACGGTTAAACATAAGAGCAAAAACCAAGGATTTCCATCGAAAACCACGAATCGCTATCAAATATGATTATTCGAGATCAGTGATCTTATACAGTAATATGTGTCTTAATGAGCAGGCAGAGAAAGATGAATTGCAGATAACGAAAGATCACACAGTAAGACAGTATCTGAACTCAGAAGAAGATAAATCAAAAACAGCAGCCAACACTAGTTAAACGCTCATCACACGTTTGAAGCATTCAGGGTGAATTTCCAAATTTTCACAAAACCAAAAAAAATGTATGTTCACCAGCATATGCAATCTGACCATTGTGCTGGGTCGCGTGATCGATACAGCTGGTTCGATTGAAGGTCCCAAATACTCAAATCTGCTAACGAAGAACAGACTTGTATACCAGACGCCCAAAATGTAACCCTCGGTCTTAACGGCCACTAACCATGTTATCGGTCAACCATTGGCCACAGTCAACATTGTATGGGCTTCCAAAAGTACAACCTGAGTAGTCTTCCACGAATGTTTACTAACTCTATAGACACGAACTGAATAAGAGATTAAAATTGAAAAACACGCCGAACTGGATAAATGGACGAAAAAAGTTGTTCGGCGAGTTCGAAGACTGCAAATTCATGGAACAACAAAACAACGGAAGCAGCCTACTCACTATGAGACTAGGATGCTGAGTAAAGACGTCCAATTAATTACCAGGGTTTAAAAACTGCTATGCCGAGGCAATGGAGCTACTAAAAGTTAGGTAATCAGTCTCGAACTATGGGATCAGTCTACATGTAATTCTGCGCGCATCTATCAAGGATACATCAGATAACGAGCTAGGCGATGGTTAATATTCGAAATCTTAGTGTATACAACCGCTCTATAGGTGTTTTCTTCCAGGCGACATGTGGACTACCAGGTTGCCCAAGTCAATACAAGGATGGGCGTCACCCGGGTTCAAACTAGCATCCATCAGAATGAAAACCAGTGTCGTTACTACTCAAGAGATCAGTTGACAGACGGTTTGCTTGGTACGTCTGTGGATGAAATCAGCCAAACAGGCAACGACTGCACGCGATGCCGTTTGAAAAACATGACCGCCCGATCACGCAAGATGGCATGAAGGTATTCTTCCGCATAAATATCGTATAATAATGACGCAATTGGGTTGTATAAAATCCTTTGTGAAGACCTCTATTTGCGTGCGACGTCCCGCACGAGTCGCACTATGAAGCGACTGTCTGACAGCATGGGAATGTCAGTCAATGTAGTCGAACACGCGTAGAACAACAGTTCCAAGAGTGACCATCGCTTGTCTAGCTGATTTGAGTCATTCCACTAACAATAAAGGCAGATCACTAATCAAGTGCATAGAGGTAGTGACATACATAAATCAATGACGACCAGCAACTTGTTCAAGTCACTGGTACCTAGTAGTGGATTCTTTGCTTTTGCACACAGGACGTTGTATCGACATTGAGACCCTTAGAGTACACAGTTCATCAAACTCATGAATCCGAACAATGTACAAGTAAGTGATAGAAGATGGACAGTATAAAACCTCTATGAACTGACTTCCTAACCCGTCAAGGTGATTCCAAATATTTTACTTGCAAAGGGGGCGACAAAACAAGTATTCCTTACTGTTTTGTCATTCACTGCTGTATGCGACGTGGACGCAGAAGTACTAATCCGGCCAACTTGGCAGGCATACATAACACTTTGGGTTAATGCGATATTCGGCCAAGTATCTCGTATCGTCCGGTTGAGTTGATTATGGAGCAGATGTACGACATATATGTAAAGCAGAAACGTAGAACCAATGTAGTCCGATTTCAACAAATTAGTACAACACTCAGGTAGTTTCATCATCTTACTAACACAGGATAGGAGAGCCGACGTACCTGAGCACCACACCACAGTCACGAACGGTCTTAGAAAGAGCGTCTCGATGAAGACCACAGCTGACAATTGTGTTGTGGGACAGTCGCCACCAATCCAACATTTGGGGGATTTTCGCGGCATCCGAAAGATGCGGGTCCACCTCAACCGGATAGTATTTGTTCCGCAAATTTGTCAGCTGAGCAAAAATGACGTGCAATACTGAAACTTACCGTAGTTTTCGCACTCTCCGTCAATTCAGGGTCCATTTCAAAAATCCCTCTTACTGTTTTGTCATTCACTGCTGTATGCGACGTGGACGCAGAAGTACTAATCCGGCCAACTTGGCAGGTATACATAACACTTTGGGTTAATGCGATATTCGGCCAAGTATCTCGTATCGTCCGGTTGAGTTGATTATGGAGCAGATGTACGACATATATGTAAAGCAGAAACGTAGAACCAATGTAGTCCGATTTCAACAAATTAGTACAACACTCAGGTAGTTTCATCATCTTACTAACACAGGATAGGAGAGCCGACGTACCTGAGCACCACACCACAGTCACGAACGGTCTTAGAAAGAGCGTCTCGATGAAGACCACAGCTGACAATTGTGTTGTGGGACAGTCGCCACCAATCCAACATTTGGGGGATTTTCGCGGCATCCGAAAGATGCGGGTCCACCTCAACCGGATAGTATTTGTTCCGCAAATTTGTCAGCTGAGCAAAAATGACGTGCAATACTGAAACTTACCGTAGTTTTCGCACTCTCCGTCAATTCAGGGTCCATTTCAAAAATCCCTGAAACTAGTGATAACCAATCTAATGGGATACCATGACATGTCGGAGTAAGATGATCATCATGTCGGTATTTCGACATGGTACGATCGAAATCACTGACCACCTGTCTAAAAAAATTCTAGAACAAATGCTAGAACAACACTTACAATGAATTGCTTCCACTGGCAACCAACGTTTCCAGCTTTCTGCGCGTGTTTTCTATGTCTTTTATATGAACAGAGGCAGCCTTCGAGTCCTTAAAGATATAACAGTTTCAATAAACTTACTCGATGCTTCAAAGAAAACGACTGAAATAGCCTGTCTACCATATGCCTGCAATACGTATGAGGATTTGTACTGGTAAAAGTAGAACAGGGAATGGCAACTGCAATGTGACCAGCACACTCATTCATTCTGAAGAAACGACAGTACAGAGACGGCAGCCCAACAAGCCACGGGAGCAAATGTAGCGGCATTCAAGGGCTGGCATACCAGCCCTTGAAAAGTGATCGATATAGCACGGTAAAAGCAAGGTATGAGACCGAATAGTTAGCGGCTGTTGAAGACATTTTATTGAGAATTTGACGTCATTTTGTGGGACTACGAGTCCTTGCATGAGTAACCATAACGACGTGAACGCGGTTAATTTGAAGCTGACGTGAGTAACGCGCATCCTAGATTGAATTCTCGCACGACTGATGAGTGGTTACGTTAACACCGCCATCAGTTGTCCTGCGGCACACCGCAGCTTGCTTCAATGAACGAAGGTGTTCTACAATCATTCTGAGTAAACTGGTGCTGAGCGTGCATTGACTGTGAAATTGAGAGCGGACATGGAACATAAACTCGCGCAGGAAAATTCCAACATGATTAAGAGAACAAAAGAAACAAAGAGTAATGAGTGCCAATGATGACGTTGCAAACCTACATCGCGCACTGTCGTCAAACAGAGTGACGGCGGAATCTCATGCGTAGTTAGAAGACAACTATAAATATCCCTCGTTCGGTATTCGCAGTAAACAGTTAATCAAGGTATTACCACAGCTAGATATGTCATCAACAATCAAACATGTAGGTCTGTCCGAAACAAGTAAAAGGATAACCAAGTGTTTTATACTGTTCATCAAAGTTATTAGATACTGCAAACTTTTCAGAAAAATATATCGATGAAGCTAGTGCGGTTACCATAAACAGAACTGCCACAGGACCCACTTTTTCCATCCAAAAAATTCTCATTTCAAGATAGAACAACTTTGTCCGACCAGAATGAACAGCAATTCTCAGAAGGGTATGGAAGTAACATTCATGTGTTTTTTACCTGCTCGACCTTTATTCCACCACGCTTATTAGTAGTTTAGAAGCTTTAACTAACTCAACTGTCCTTCAGTCTTCTGATTCAACAATACATGTGGGTCATCATGTACCATATACATATGTTGTACTTTTCCCTCCGTTACACGAGTGGCTTTCTGTACTCGTTTTTAGATTTGGCTTAGGTGCAATTAACAGGGTTAGTCGAATTATTTTTCGGAGATTCCGTTTTATTTCAAGACAAAAAATTCGAGGATTTCAAACGCTCCTTATTTGGTTGCCGATCCAGCGCATAAAATTTTGCATTGGTTAGATGTACGCAAGCATTTGATGAGCCCCCGTAACAAAAATGCGTATCTGTCATCAAGTCACATGCGTTATCTAGTGAAGAGCTTGAAAAGTAGAATATAGTGTATGCATATATATATATATGTGTGTGTGTTGGCCTGGCTGCACATGTTTAGCGAAAGTGTGTTATTCGCCCAAGTATGGTGCAGGTACGGTGTACACATATCCCGCGTAGGCCGTATGATTGATGGATATTGTTAACATTCCGTTTAAGATAGGCATGAACTGCAGAGAACCAGTGCAGTAGTTCGCTGAATCGCCATCTCTCCTATTCGCCAACCTTATTGGTACAGCGTAATGTTGCAATAAAATTTTTAATTAGTCCTAACAGCGTGATATGATTCTCCAACGAGCTCATCCACTCTTTTCTGTATACTCCCATGTCCTACATAGTGGCCTCGGAAGTTTGAATAGTACAGTCGAACTGTTAACATTTGAGAACTAACTGTCAGAAGTGAGACACATTAGTTCAAGGAAGTTCAACTAAACAACACTCACACAACACAAGTTAGGGCAGAAATACAGCCGAACATCCAAGGGGTGCACAAGCAAGTATGAAGCTAAGAAAAACAAAACAGAGATGCATGGATTATTGTGGACCAGAGATAAATGAGAAGTTCGCTAGAAAGAGTGCTTGCATCAGATAAATTAGACGAGGTGAATTAACTGCATTAAACTGCATCAAAACAGTTGACTGAAGTTCGCTGGGCCCAGCCCGTCAGTTACAAAACGGGACTCAGATCGAATCAGTTGATCTACCTACGAACTGAGATCCAGTTCTGGGTGTGTATGTCTGACAATAAGACAAAAAATTGGGAAAACTGTGTGACGCTACAAACTATGGCCACACCACTCTGTGCCGCTCGTTCTGACATCCTGGGGGTGTGGGCTCCAGTTTACTACGAGTGCACGAAGTCACACTAGCATTTAACAGACGAAGGCCCAAAAAGATGGGAAAAGAAATACGAAAACGCACAGGGTTTGTAGCCAAACAAGCAAACAAACCTCATGTTACTCGTAATGTTGTGTTATTCCCAATCTGTTTATCAAAACCTCAGGAGCCCCCTACCCGAAATCCCCATTCAGCTCATTCCGCTAAACAATGTTCACCTGCTGGCTGAAACTAAATTCAGTACATTTGTGGTATACCTTCAACCAACGTTTTCTCAAAGCACTGACTAGACC